>JANAVB010034616.1:1183104-1317669 GCA_029216955.1 Iris pallida | reverse complement strand
CCCCCCCCGCCTGGGGGGGTGTGCCCCTCTCGCGCGGTCCAGGGGTCCGCCTGACCCCCCCCCCCCCCCCGCTGCTCCCAACCCCCTCCACCGCCGGGGGCGGTTGCTGGTTTAAGGAGGACTCCCCCGCGGCGAGCGGATCGCGGCCGCGGGGGGGAACCTAGGTTGCTCCTTCTCGGTCGCCAGGGCGCCGGTTCGCACGAGAAATCCGATCTTTTAGGTTTTAGTTATTTTTAACATATATAATATATATATATATATATATATATTATATATATATATATATATATATATATATATATATAATATATATATATATTGAACTATATATATATATATATATATATAATATATATATATTATATATATATATTATATGTGTGTGTGTGTGTGTGTGTGTGTGTGTGTTCTTCTGCAATACATCCCAAAACAATTGTATTAAAAATTATGAAAGGTGTTTACCTTGACTTGACTTAACTGATATAGCAAGTCATTATAACTTGTTCATATTAAAAAATCCCTCCTAGATTACGTTATTGTTGGGTATTGTACATTAACATTATATTTTTTACCCTACATTACGCATATTTTCTATCCTACATTAACCTACTCACTTACATTTTCACGGCTGCTATAACCTGCTGGTAATGACATACATCAAGTAATCCGTCTACTTTATTATTCTAATGTTTATCTCAATAACAGAGGACCACGTATTGTAGAAGACAGCGATTCCAAATACTTTTTTTTTCTTTAACGCTGATGCTCATCACTATTTATTTTTTTCTTTTGATTTTAAGTATGTGTTAACGTATGTGTTGTTCAGTAATTGAATTTTTTGGGATTTAAACGCATGTTGCTTACTAATAATTAAGTTATTTTAATTTTAATATATGTTGCTCACTAATTTATTTATTTTTAACGCGTATTTCACTTTTTTTGGGTATTAAGTTGTATTGAACGCCTACTGCTCACTTATTTCTAAAAAAAAAAACTGTTTGATTTTAACGATAACATTTTTTTACTATTCTAATGATAACATTTCGAAGAGCATGGATTTTTTATTGTGATATTTTGTCATATTAACATCTTTCTAATTGTTACAGTACTTTTAATATCATTTTCCAAAGTATATTCGAATTTTTATGGTTAATTTTAATAGTATTTATCAAAAATTTAAGCAAATACTAATTTTTACTTTTAATAAATATCATGAATCCACATCCGATTGAGAAAAAATATTAAAGTATGGTCAATTTAATCTCAATATTATTATCATTTAAAATTAAAACATGTTCAAGAAAATCTGAATATCATTTAATCAGGCTTCCACTATTTAATTTTTTGTTATTTAACGCTGCTGCTAACGTATGTGTGTCAGTAATTGAATTTTTTTTGATTTTAAACGTACGTTGCTTATAATTTATGTATGTATTTTAGTTTTTAATGCATGTTGCTCACTAATTTATTATTTTTAAAGCATATTCATTCATCATTTAATGCTGTTGCTCACTAATTATTATTTTTTAACGCTATTTCACTCATTAAATATTTTATTTCTTTTGGTTTTAAGTGTATTGAACGCCTATGCTCACTATTTAAAAAAAATATTTTGGGTTTTAACGATAATATTTTTTTATTTTTTCAATGATAATATTCGAAGAGAACGAACTTTTTTTTTTGTGACATTTTGTAATATTAACCATCTTTCTATATTTACTATTTAATATCATTTTCAAAAGTATATTCAAATTTTTACGTTAATTTTAATATTATTTATAAAATTTAAGCAATATCATAAATTGACTTTTAATGAATATCATGAACCAACTATCTATTGAGAAAAAATATTAAAAATGGTCAATCAATCTCAATATTATTATTCATTATATTAAGGATGTTCAAGAAAATCTGAATATCTTAATCAGGCTTTCACTATTTTTTAATGATGTAGCTGTTCAGTAGTGAAATTATTTTTTGATTTTAAACGTATGTTGCTTACTAATAATTAATTTAAATTTTTTGATTTTTAATGAATGCTGCTCACTAATTTTATTTTTTACGCATATTTCACTCATTAAAATATTTTTTTTTTTGTTTTAAGTTGTTATTGAACGCTACTGCTCACTTATTTTAAAAAAGTCTGCTTGGTTTTTTTTTACGATAAATTTTTTACTTTTATAATGATAATATTTTCGAAGCGAACATAATTTTTTTATGTAACATTTTGTCATATTAACTATCTTTCTATATTTAAAGTAATTGTTAATATCTTTTCAAAGTATATTCGAATTTTTACGTTAATTTTAATATCATTTATCGAAAATTTAAGCAAATATCATAATTTTGACTTTAAGAATATCATGAACCCACTCCTATTGAGAAAAATATTAAAGCATGGTCAATCTAATCTCAATCATATTCATTTAATATTAAAGTATATCAAGAAAATCTGAATATCATTTAATCCGGCTTCCACTATTAAATTTTTTTTGATAATTAACTCATGCTGCTAACGTAGTTGCTGTTCAGTAATTAGAATTTTTTTTTTTTGATTTAAACATATGTAGCTTACTAATTAATTTATTAATTTTGGTTTTTTAATGCACGTTCTCACTAATTTATTTATTTTTTAACGCATATTCACTCACTAAAATATGTTTTTTAAGTTGTATTGAACGCCTACTGTTCACTTATTTAAAAAAAAAAATTCGTTTTGGTTTCTAATGATAATATTTTTTTTACTTTTCTAATGATAAATTTTCAAGAGAACATTTTTATTGTGACATTTGTCATATAACCATCTTTCTAATATTTACAGTATTTTTAATATCATTTTCAAAGTATTCGAATTTTACGTTAATTTTAAAATTATTTATAAAAAATTTAAGCAAATATCATAATTTTGATTTTTTTTAATGAATATCTTGAACCCACTATCCTGTTGAAAAAAATATTAAAGCATGGTCAATTTAATCTCAATATCATTTATTCATTTAATATTAAAGCATTTCAAGAAAATCTGAATATCATTTAATCTGGCTTCCACTATTTATTTATTTTTTTTATTTTTAACGCTTGCTGCTAAGTATGTTGCTGTTCAGTAATTGATTTTTTTTTTTGGATTTTAAACATATGTTGCTTACTAATTAATTTATTTATTTTTGATTTTTTAATGCATGTTGCTCACTAATTTATTTATTTGTTTAACGCATATTTCACTCATTAAATTTTTTTTTTTGTTTTAAGTTCGTATTGAACGCCTACTACTTACTTTTTAAAAAAAAATATATGTTTTGATTTTTTTAACGATAATATTTTTTACTTTTCTAATGATAATATTTTCGAGAGAACATATTTTTTTATTGTGACATTTTGTCATATTAAGCATCTTTCTAATATTTACAGTATTTTTAATATCATTTTCTAAAGTATATTCGAATTTTTACGTTAATTTTAATATCATTTATCGAAATTTAAGCAAATATCATAATTTTCACTTTTAATGAATATCATGAACCCACTATCCTATTGAGAAAAATATTAAAGTATGGTCAATCTAATCTCAATATCATTTATTCATTTAATATTAAAACATGTTCAAGAAAATCTGAATATCATTTAATCAGGCTTCCACTGTATGGCTGCACAAAATCTGAATATCATTTAATCAGGCCAGGGTGACGGCAACGGCGATAGTGTATTGTTGTTCTTCAAAATATTGAATGTAGCAAGGCTGCAAATTAAATCAATCCAATATGAGTTAATTTAGGATATTTTGTGAATTTTTATCAGCTTAAAGAGAAATGTAAATATGAGTTAATTTAGGGTGTTCATTGAAAAAATTGAAGTCAAGTATGACCTATACTAGCAAGTTGCCAAGAGGTTTAAAAGTCAAAAACTGTATTAAATAATGTTCTCTACTCTATTAATAGTCCAAGAAAACTCATTTAATAAGAATCATTGGATCAACAACCAATGATTCAGATTTATGATGTATCGATACAATTTTTTAGATGTTTGTATTGAAGAATTTTCACTCATAAACCGGCCGGTTAGTTTTGTATTATGAAACCAACCTATGTTATACACGTTGGATTGGAATTGAATGGTTGAGATTGGATGACTTTTAAAAGGTGGTAGGGTTTACACCTTTTAATCTCAACCGTTAAATTTCAATCCAACCTATGAACATAGGGTGGTTCTATAATACAAAATCAACTGGCTGGTTTTGGAGCGTTTATATATATATATATATATATATATATATATATATATATATATATATATATATATATATGGGAGCGGATCAAAAGCCCCCCTTAGAAAGTCCCCCAAAAATCCCCCTCACTCTAATTCGTAATATTAATGTTAATATTAATGTTAATGTTAATATTAATGTTAATATTAATTTTAATGTTAATATTAATTTTTTAAATTTTTTTTATATTAATGTTAATGTTATTGTTAATATTAATGTTAATGTTAATATTAATGTTAATATTAATTTTAATGTTAAGTTTAATGTTAATTTTAGTATTTAATGTTAATATTAACATTAATATTAATATTAACATTAATATTAATATTAATATTAACATTAAATTACGGATTAGAGTGAGGGAGGTTTTTGGGGGACTTTCTAAGGGGGGCTTTTGATCCGCTTCCTATATATATATATATATATATATATATATATATATATATATATATATATGCAAATGACTTTTAGCCTAGTGGTTAAGAGAGATGTATGCGGCCCAAGTGGTTAGGAGTTCGAGGTCCAGTGGAGACGAGTTCGCCACAATATATATATATATATATATATATATATATATATATATATATATATATATATATAGTTTCGCTCTAATGGACCTGCAAGTCTACCATATGGTACATTTCGGAGTTATATTTAACGGTGTATTTCGTAGATATATTTACTAAGTTGGATTCACATGGTTTCTTTCAATAAATGATAAAAGAAAATTTTAATTCTATTTTAGGATTCATATAAATGATAAAAGAAAGATTTAATTCTTTATTGTACACAAGTTATAAAAACTTTCTGTTAAGAGAATTGTAAAAAAAAAAAAAAAAAATTATTCAAAAGAGGGGTCTACCTCTCCGCTACTTGCACAAGTGGGATGATGGAGGCTCCTACAGATAACAAGCCTTATGGGACTAGCGAACCAACATATACACCCCCATTCTGAAGATCAGATTCAGGCCCTGAAGGAATGATGGTCCGAGACCATTGTAGAGTTTTAGGAACTAAAAGACTATCCCAGACCCATCGCACAAGTTTTGGACCAAATCCTGATCCTGAACTTTAGGCCCTTGAATGCCATCCCTCTTGAAGATGAAGGCAACCCTAAAGTGAGATAGAATAGGATTTTATAAAAGCACAAGTAATGAGATAGTATGTAATTAAGAATAAATGCAAAAGATAAATCACGATAACAAACACTCAATACATCCTAGTATCCTCCGTTATGCATTGAAGTCTCATAACTCTTTTCAACTTTAATCCACTATTTTAGAAATAGTTACGAGGTTTTGATCCGAAAAATATGTCAACTTCTACACACAAGCTTTAATCTGTACGCTTGTTGATTTCAAGCACGAACTTATCAAGCTGCATGCTTGGAGTGGGTGGAGAACTATTTTTCTTTTCTTGCTCATTTTTTTCCGTTTGATGTCCAAATACATAAAATAAATAACTTTTTTTTTTTCGAGACCATGATTCCGTGAACCAAACTAGGCCTAAATACTTCTGTCGATACAACATTAGGAGGATACCCCTCCATCAGATGTTGAATCCTATGCTAACTCAGTACTCCAAAGTTATTATCATCGGCAAACTGTCTCCAGTACCACTTCGAGCTATCCGTCAGTGTGCACACAAAACATTCGTGCTCAGCTCCCAATAAGAACGTATCAAGCTGCATGCTCGCTAAGAGAAGAGATGGATAAGAAAAATTGGCGAAGTACAGTCCTACTCCTCAGGCTCCTGACCTTCGTCCTCCAAGTCGCCGCCCTGGTCGTCCTCGCGACCAACAAGACTAAGGTGTTTGATTTCGACGACGACGACGACGGTGTCAAGAAGTTCACTTTCAAAGATGCCAGTGCCTACAGGTGAACCGGTTTATATATGAATCTGCCGGTTAAGATTTCCTGGCAGGACACCGTTATTTTGACCGCAATTTTTATGACCGCAGCTAGACCGACGCACGTGGCAGCCTCCCATTAGCTTCCTGGTAAGGTCAATGGTTGGCTGTTACGTGAACCTGCAGTCACGTACGCTGTCACGAACTGCAAGAAAAATATTATTTTCCTTCTTGATAATTTGATAATTTAAGCTTCTTACTAAGTTTGCGTTTGAGTGTCAGATATCTTCTTGCGGTAGAGGTCATCGGATGCGTTTACGTACATGTTCAGATTCCGCCGACTGTGGTAAACGTTAGCAGAGGACCCTTCGGTGGTGACTTGAGGATTTACTTCAATCAGTTTGCTGATACGGTGAGACCTACATATACCAAGCACTGACACTCCAAAATTTAGGCCGTTTCGAGTCGGGCACGTATCGAACACACCACGGACACTCTAGGACACACCTCCATGTTGTCGTGTCCTGTGTCGCATGCAACATAGGGTGAGACTGATGTTAGATTCATTCTTCTGGAATTGGATGTCATGGTTACCTGACAATTCAATACATACATGTGTTAGAGCATCATTAGTAGATCTTGTGGGTGAGTTGGACGTGAAAATCTAGAATTGGACTCCAAATTGGAATTTACTATTCTACAAAATAATTTTCTACGTTCTGAATCTAAAAATTTTCATGTCCAACCTATAGCTCTTGTGGGTGGGTTGGACGTGAAAATCTAGAAATTGTAACCTACGATAGGTCTTACTATTCTACAAAATGAGCTCACATATTCTAAATCTAGAAATTGGGATGGCCTTACTAATGATGCTCTTATGCAACACCTGCAACCGTGACCGTAACCTAAGTTGGGCAATAGGAATCATGGACACTCCAAAAATAAAAGTCTATGTCACGTTGAACACAACGTATCGGATTCAATCCAGACACTACAATGTGACACACAAAAATAGGTATCGTGTCTTCAGTGTGTCGTATCCGTGCAACATAAGAGGTGCGCGTGTCTTTTCTCAGCCAAGCCTTGATGCTTATCAATGCACAATTCGACAATCTTGTATTTCCGCATGCAGATATTTGCGCTACTTTTTGCCACAGGAGCTGGTGCAGCAGTTGGGCTCACAGTTGATGAAAGTGTCGACTATGGGGTTTCGAAAAGTTCGTCAACTTGATATACCGTCTCCGCAAGCTTGCTTCTCATGGCTACCATTAGCACGGCTGCTACCATGCTCACTTTGGCATAGGAAAATGTGTGAAATTAAAAAATATGTTTGTAAACATAAAGGGTGAGCTCATTTGTTTGCTAGGTTAGATTTTCACCTGACTTATTTATCTCATCTTATGTAATTTTTCGTCTATAAAATGTGTAGAAAATAATGGTTGGATAATTTTATTGATGGACTACTTCACTACTTATAGGGAGTCTAGCTCCTCTACATACTACATATTCCGATGTGGGACTAAAAGTCCCTTATTGATTCTCAACACTCCCCCTCAAGATGGGCGATAGATATTGATCATCCTCGTCTTGTTACATAGCTTCGACAGACTTAATGAACTAAGACCCTTAGTCAGACAGTCTGCAACTTGTTCTTCTGAGCGGACATGGTCAATCTTCAGTATCCCTTGTTCCAGCTTCTCCTTGATGAAGAATCGATCAATCTCGATGTGCTTCGTTCGGTCGTGCTGAATTGGATTGTTAGCTATACTTATTGCAGCTTGACTATCGCTCAGAAGGCGCAATGGTGCTCCCTTATCCAGCTTCAACTCTGTCAGCAATGCTTTCACCTACAGCAACTCTGACACTCCCAGAGCCATTGCTCTGTATTCTGCTTCAGCTGTCGACCGTGCTACCACTGACTGTTTCTTGCTTCTCCATGAGACCAGATTTCCTCCTACAAAATACAGTATCCCGTGGTAGACCTTCTGTCGTCTATGCAGCTCGCCCAATCTGCATCACAGTATCCCTCAACTTCTATGCGTCCATTCTTCTTGAACCATAGCCCCTTTCCCGGCGTTCCTTTCAGATATCTCAAGATCTGAAATACTGCTTCCATATGACCCTTTCTTGGATCATGCATGTAGCGACTCACTACACTCACCGCAAATGAGATATCAGGACGAGTGTGTCCCAGATAAATCAATCTCCCTACAAGTCTTTGATATCTTTCACGATCAACAGGCTCTCCTACTTCTGCTCCAAGCTTACTCTTCTGGTCAATTGGAGTAACGGCTGCTTTGCATCCCAGCATCCCTGTCTCCTTCAGCAGATCTAGTGCGTATTTTCTTTGTGATAGAACAATTTCTTGTTCGCCTTCACACACTTCGATACCTAGAAAGTACATCATCGCTCCTAAATCCTTCACCTCAAACTCCTTCGCGAGTTTTGACTTCAGCTTAGTGATCTCGACTTCATCATCACTTGTGATCACTATATCATCCACATATACAGCAAGTATAGTGATGTGGCCTCTTGCATGCTGGAGGAAGACCGTATGATCTGCATTTGTTTGACGGTATCCCATGCCTGTAACAGCCTTTCTGAATCTGTCAAACCAGGCTCGAGGAGATTGCTTGAGCCCATATAGCGACTTCTTCAGTTTACACACCTTTCCTTGCGACGTCCCTCCGTCTGATTCCGTCGCGTAGCATCCTGGCGGGAGCTCCATATATACTTCTTCTTGCAGGTCCCCATGAAGAAAGGCATTCTTCACATCCAGCTGGTACAGCTTCCACCCATAGTTCGCTACAATGGAGACCAGAGTTCTCACAGTGCTCATTTTTGCTACTGGGGCAAACGTCTCATCATAGTCTATGCCATATGACTGTGTGAATCCTTTTGTAACCAACCTCGCCTTGTACCGCTCTACTTTTCCTTCTGGCGTCTCTTTCACTGTGTACACCCATTTGCATCCCACAGCTTTCTTCCCTTTGGGTAATGGAACCAGCTCCCATGTCTTATTTTTCTCCAGTGCCCCAAGTTCTTCCATCATTGCAGCTTTCCACCTTGGATCTTTCTTTGCTTCCTGCCAACACTTGGGCAACAGTACTGGACTTCTGTTGTCTCCTTCTGTAGACTTGGAGCTCATTTTCCCTTGTCTGCTGCTCCCCCTGCGTAACATATGTATCTTCTTCTTCACTCTCTATATCTGAGTCACTGTGCTCTCCACCTTTCGTCCAGTTTTCTACAACTGGACACGGAACCGATCCGACGACCACATTTGGGCTTATTATCTCCCCCTCACATCTAACACCATCTGTGTTAGGTATGTCACCAAATGCTGAACCTTCATCCGAACCATAGTATGGTTCGAGTTCTCTGAATGTAACGTCCATGCTTACAAACATTTTCCGCTCGACTGGACTCCAACAGGCATATCCCTTCTGAGTCGCCGTGTAACCGACAAAGACACATTTAACTGCCCTAGGATCCAGTTTGCCAACGCCTGGCCTATTATCTTGGACAAAACACACACATCCAAAAATTTTCGGTGGAACAGTGTATGTAGTTGCCCCAGTAAGCATCTCCAACGGTGTCTTCTAGTCCAATACTTGAGATGTCATTCTGTTGATGAGATAAGAGGCCGTCAATATAGCCTGCCCCCATAAGTGTTTCGGGACATTCATGGCCAGCATCATCGTCCGTGCGACTTCCAGCAGGTGTCGGTTCTTTCGTTCAGCCACACCATTTTGTGCCGGAGTATAAGCACATGAAGTTTGATGTAGTATTCCATGAGTGGAAAAATACTCAGCAACCCGCTTATTAGAATACTCCATCCCATTGTCAGACCAGAAACACTTAATTTTAGCGCCATATTGTGTTTCCACCCGTCGATGAAAGTCCCGAAAGGCCTCAAGGACGTCACTTTTATTCTTCATAAGGTAGACCCATGTCACGCGGGTATAACAGCCAATAAAGGTGACGAACCATCGAAAGCCGTTAATGCCGGTTGTAGGACAAGGGCCCCATACGTCCGAATGTATCATGTCAAAAGCAGCGGAACTCCTATTCCCCGAGCTCACATACGAGCTTCTGATATGTTTTTCCAACTCACAAGCATTACAAAATAACTTCTCTTTATTAGCCCTTTGATATAAGGACGGATACATTCGACTAATAACTTTAAAAGAGGAATGACCGACATGCTGGTGGTGAAGTAGCAAGTCGGCTTCAACACTGCGACAGGAAGCTTCTGGTGGTGCTCTGCTACCAAGGATGCCAATGCATTGTCCAGTCCAGTCCAGTCCTGTCTAAATACCACAGCCCCTTATGCCATGTGCCAGTCCCAAGTCGTCGTCCTGTCCCTTTCTCTTGAAAAGTCACCGTAGGAATGTCAAAGGAAACAGTACAGTTAAGATCAAGTATAATGGCACTAATTAATAGAAGATTGACAGGAAAAGACGGAGCATGTAAGACATTGGTTAGAGTGATGGAAGGGGTGCATGCGACAGTACCTTTACCCATTACAGGGCTGGATGTACCATCAGCGGTCTGAATACTCCCCGGCAATGGTAGGTGAGTATAGTCCTGAAACGCACCACGGGATCCCGTGACATGGCGAGATGTCCCAGAGTCCATAATCCATCCTGGCTGATGGACAGATGCAAGAGCATGTGCAGAATAACCGGTACTGGTTTGGGCAAAGCAAGTGATGTGATCTCCCGAGGTAGAAGACGCCCCTGGACTGTCGGCCGAACCAAGCTTTGTGCCTCGCAACTTCTCAAGGAACTCCCGCTCAAGCGGGGTTATTTCAGCCAGTTGATTCTCTCCCCCTTCCTCCGCCAGATTTGCTTTGTGTCCGTCCCGTCTACCAGCATATCCTCCTCTACTACCACGTCGGCCTCCACGACCACGTCCTCGATCATTAGACTGATTGCGCAAGGGTTTTGGACAAAATCGGATGTAATGTCCGGAGTCACCACAATTGTGGCAACCACCACCCACAGATGGAGGTTGATTGAAGGCAGCAAGGGCAGACTTGTCAACCGCGGCTTGCTCCCCCTAGTAGGAGCCCTTGTTGGGCATCAACTTCAGTCGAACTTCTTCCTGTGTCATGACGGCTATAGCTTCTTCCAAGGTCGGAAGCGTGGGTTGCGATAGGAGGATATTCCGTCTCTGCTCAAATACAGGGTGTAGTCCCTTCAGGAATTTCATCATACGCTGCCGCGAAATATAAGCCAGGAACGTCTGAAAGTACTTCGCGAATGCTGGTTCGACTTGTGCATCTTCCATTCCAAGAGGATCATAATGATCTAGATCAGACCAGTACTTCTTCAACAGGGCTGCGTACTCAGAGATGGTACGTTCGTCTTGGGCCACCCTATCGAGTTCATCTTGCAGTTGAAAGACTCGCATAGGGTTTCTGAAGCCGGAGTACATATCTTTTAGAGTTCGCCAGATATCAGCAGCAGCCTCCATTGCCTCGACATTGCCCGACACCTGGTCGGTTAATGAGGCAGTCAACCACCCAGCCACTACGTTGTTGACAATCTCCCAAACAGCAAACTCCTTTGCGGAGTGATCGGCTGGCGCCTTGGCTTGGCCAGTGACATAGCCAACCAAGCCACGTCCCTTCAGCGTCCGCATCGCCTGCCGCGACCACTTCAAGTAGTTGGACGTTCCTTCCAACTTCGTCTCCAGCTTCTCTAATTTCCCCATTTTGTAAGGTGACGGATCCACATCAGTATGGATCACACGTGGGGTTGCCTCGGTTAATCTCGTTGATAAGATATCATCAACCAAGGCCTTCATCTCTTCGGCCGTCAGTTTGCCACTGATCGAATCCATAGCTTCTTCAACTGTGAACCCTATTCGTCGTCTTCTTCGGCTTCTTCGACGTCGGAGTCGGCAACTTCCCCAACTTCGTCGTCTTCTCCGTCTTCGTCGTCTTCGTCGTCTTTGTCGTTTTCTTCGACGTCACAGACTTTACGAATGCGGTACTAACTTGGCCAGCACCGGCGCGCGCATGTAAAGTGAACACGTCAGGTCACCAGAGAAGACATGATCAGTCTCTGTAGAGATCCCGATGTGAAGAAGGAATAACAAATAAAGCATTTGTTAGTTCCAAACGGCGTAAGCGAGGATCAGAGTTGGTGCAAACAAAGCATTTGGCAGCCGTCTATCTTCGAAATACGCCGTTTTTTTTTTTGACGGCTAGGATTTGTAGTAGATGGAAAGGCTAGGGTTAGACATGGTGGTGGCTAGGGTTAGGGTTTGGGAAGGTGGGGGTGCCGCTGGAGGTCGGGAAGGGGAGGGGGGCCGTCGGTGGTCGGGGGGGCTGCTGGTGGTCGGGGGAGGGGTCGGGGGGGGGGGGGGGGGGGTCGGGGGGGTCAGGGGGGGGGGGGTCGGGGGGACTGCTGCTTCGGGGGGGGGGGGGGGGTCGGGGGGGGGTCGGCTAGTGTAGTGCCCCGTCTCGCAAAGTCAATCGGTGGAATCGAAACGCCGACGGCGTTCGGACTTGGCCTTACAACGGCAACTCGAAGACATCGCTCAGGTGGGGGAGTTTCGGTGAACTTGCCTCATCTCAGCCTTCGCTTAATAATTCGTCTGTTTTCAACTTGCACAAGTAGGCTAATATAAAAGCTACGAACGCACATAGCTAAGGAAATAATCCCGACCCGTCGGAATGTCTTAGAACATGGAAAATGATCCCACGGTCTCAATAAAAGTCGGCTCAGCGTGCTTTTAAATGACACTCGGTCCTTCGTCCCGTGGCTTGGGAGAAGGAAAGTTGGTATTCGACACAAACGATGAGTTAGCCTAAGTGAATAGGCGTCGCCCGCGTAAATGCTCTATAAAGCATGCACGTTCCCATTGCGCAAGGCTTGGCATAGCCTTGGTTCGTCCCTCGGGTTAAGTTGTAGGCTTGAGTAAGTTAGGCAAAGTTATGCCGGTCGACCTAAGTCATTCTAAGTGCCGTCCCGCTCGTTCTGCGGTTGTCAAGTCAAATAGTCCCACGATCTCACGGACCGTCATATAACGTTTGACTTGGGTGATAGCGTCGCGTAAGACGTAATTCAGTAAAAGGCACGAGCCACGGTTGGCACGATGTAAAGTTAGCCACGGTCTATGGCACTTAAGGAACACGTTTTGTTCAAGTTAAGTTGGAAGGCTACGTAGTAGTCGTTCCCTCGAGTTCAAAGAAGTTCGAGGCGATCCCTCGGTTGGGAGCCTCGCGTCCTATCCATGTTAAGGTGTTTCGAGGCGATCCCTCGGTTGGGAGCCTCGCGTCCTATCCATGTTAAGGTGTTTCGAGGCGGTCCCTCGGTTGGGAGTCTCACGTTCCTATCCACGTTAAGCGTTCGAGGCGGTTCCTCGGTTGGGAGTCTCGCGTTCCTATCCACGTTAAGTATTCGAGGCGGTCCCTCGGTTGGGAGTCTCGCGTTCCTATCCACGTTAAGAAGTTCGAGGCGGTCCCTCGGTTGGGAGTCTCGCGGTCCCTAGGCACGTTATGCCAAGTGTGATTCAGAGCACGAGTTGCTAAGTATAGTTCCGGTCGTACCAACAAGTAGGCCATGCATTTACGTGAGTCTAGATGTCTCGTAGGTGCGTGGTCATTGGACACCTTGTCGACAAGGATTTCTGCCTAGACTGGTTATACGCCGGGGCACCGGGCCCAGTCATCCTAGGGGGTAGACGTTATAGCAGCGCATGCTTTTATTGCGTGGGTAGTCGGGGGCTTTCCATGGGGCTAGCTACCTTGCATCGAAGGACCCGCCGCCTACCCGAGCTATGTCCGCGATGGCTTGTCATGCCAGTGGCCTTTCATATAGATAATTGGCGTGCTAAGCGGCGAATCCGCATGCACGATGTCGGTCATAACAAAGGAAGTGTAAGCACGGTATGCGTTGAATAGTGAAATGTGTGCTCGGTTGCACCCAAAGTATTATAAAGCCTACGGTTCGGCTATACGTGAAGATACGTGCTTCGGCACGAGATATGGCGTCGTACTTGAGTTCTCAACACCGGTTCCACAAGTTTGGTTAGTCGTTGCGCGTTAAGTCGAGAAGGGCCGTAAGGTGAGTTTGGATAAGTCAGGTTACGCTGCGAGGCACGGCCTCGATGTTGGAGGCTCGGGCAAGTATTTGACACGACTTAGTCGTTACGTCCAAGAGTATGGTACGAAAGACAAGTATGAGTCGGTACGTTGACAATGCAAGCACGCGAAAGGTCTAGAGGCAAAGTATGGGTACGTTATTAGTGCAAGGCACGGAGATGGTCTAAAGACACTAAATAGGCCGAGCGTCGGTCCTAAAATCGATCCTAAGACAAGACTAGAAAGACAATCGTAAAGGGGGTTTGTATTGCACAAAGTAAAATAAACGTGTCGGTTTTGTATGGGTGGGCGAGGAGCTCACTCCACCAGTACAGTTGAGTACTGACACCCACATAGTTTCTATGTGCAGGTACAGGTAGAAGCTCGTGGCGCGGAGCTCGCTTGGATGCGTCGAGGCACAGAGTTCCTTGGCGATTCGAAGTGTGCGGCCGCAGAGAATCGAAGACTTATACGGGACATAATGTATGGACATCGCCTTCCGAAGCTTCCGCTGGCTCAAGCATTGTAATCGAGAAATGAGAGAGAGCAGAGTGATTTGTAATGTGAGACGAGTGTATTTGAGTGATTGTAATCTCGGCCTTGCGCCCCCAATGTAACCGTTGTTTCGATATCAATAAAAGAGCTTCTTTTGAATGATTTGTGTTTTGTTGTAAATTTTCGCTGCGCGTTCAATGTCTCTGCTTGGGACTTCTGTGCGACGACCCCGTCGCCGCCGCTGGCCGTTATGGAACCCGCCTTGCACGAGCGCAATCTAGGCTCGTACGGCATCACGCCTTAGCGAGGACGATCGCTCCTACGGGAGCGGGGCGTGACAGCTAGGGTGGTGGAGGTCGGTAAGGGGGGGTCGGGGGGGTCGGGGGGCTACTGCTGGTGGTGGGGCGGCGAGGGAGGGGGGGTCAGCGAGGGGGGTGTCGACGGGGGGGGGGGGGGGGGGGGGGGTGGGTCGGCAAGGGAAGGGGGGGTCGGCAAAAATTTTTTTTTGTTTTTTGTTTTTGTGGAGAGAGAGAGAGAGAGTTATGGCTCTGATACCATGTAGAAAATAATGGTTGGATAATTTTATTGATGGACTACTTCACTACTTATAGGGAGTCTAGCTCCTCTACATACTACATATTCCGATGTGGGACTAAAAGTCCCTTATTGATTCTCAACAAAATGTAATAACAGCATGGTATTATCATGTGTGGTTATACCATTGGACGGGTCCACCATTGACCACACGGTGAGAGCCAATTCCATCGAATAATGTCTCAATACGCTTGTTCCAAGATTTCTCTATTCGAACTTGAACCTAATGAAACCATCAACATTTCCACATACCAACCCTAACTACTAGTCTGTGAAGAAAGATCTCAACAAGACGTCAGAACTATCGTATGCAGTGATAAATAAGCTGAACCTGAAACCTACAAAAAGTACATGTATTTATCCTCATGTTGTGTTATTCCCGGGACTTGATCAAAGAAGGTAGAACTAGATGTCGAGATCGGAGGTTCAAACAAACGTTCCCCATCTGATTATTCTCAAGATCCACGAGGAACACTATAATATAAATCTGATTACAAAAGCAACAATAATCAGAAAATAAATCACACGTTCTTCCTCGCAATCGCAGTTGCTGACGGACAGAACTGAGTTACAACTCAGAGAAAAGAGAAGGAAGAAGAAGAGGAAAGGTTCTTGCTGGGGTGATTAAGATCACCGTTGCTCAAAGCAAGATTCGTCCCACCACGATCTGCTTCCAGTAACCAGCAAGTTCACGAAGAACTTCTGGAACGCTCGTAAGTCAATATTTAATAAGACTTGAACGGGCTTCCTGGACTTTACGGACTCCCTTAACTCTCTTCTTGGTGCATCTTCCAAAGGAGGCCAAGAGGCTCTATTTATAGAGTGGAGTGAGACTTCACCTTTTCTACTATCCGATATGGGACTAAAATATCAATACTCAAAAATAGAGTTTGATATTTTAGATCATCCCACAATCAGCATAGTAGTGTGCCAGTCCACACCTACCCCCCGAACACTCCCGTGCATGCACGAGACAACCTGGAGTCCGTGTCCGAGTCCGAGTCCGCACAACAAAAATTAACTTGCATCCTTGTTGGAATTAATTCTTTTTTCTTCTAGGAAAATACTCCCACATGGCACATACTTGTTTCCCACCACACCTCATGTGCACACCTCAACACAAGCAATGCATTATATTGAGATACTCACCATTTGGTGTAGCCGATGTGGGACTATCTTTCATAGTCTAAAGACAAAAATACCAACAATCCCCCACATATCTCAATATATGGGTTGAACGTTCCTCACAGTGACTGTCCATCATGCATTAGGAGAGATGTCGCTGACGACTTGAATCTTCCCGCATGGATCAAATAACAGTATGATACAAGAATGGACTAAGTCTTGAATTATGCACCATGACTGCAATTTTTCCCACTCACATAATGACATCAGCTGTGCTTCCGGTTGCATATTAAAGGCCATGTGCATGCCTGGTTTCGGTGTATGTATCTTGGGCGTCTACAAGTTTACCCTCAAGAGACGGCCTGAATCTCTTTCCATACATTCTAGGTGAGTTCTTTTAAAGAGTCCTTTGGCATGAAGCCTTGCGCTTCCTTGCGGTGCTACCCCGCTATGACATGGACCAAAGCCGAGGCTACACCTCATCGTGGTGTCACGCCACTGTAGCATGAGGTCCTAGCCTCTTTGTAGTGCCAAACTACCCAGCATGAAGCCTTGCGCTTCCTTGCGGTGTTACGCCGCTGTGACATGGCTCGCGTAGCCGAGGCTTTACCCACTTTAGGTACCTCTTGGTGGTGTCATACCACTGTAACATGAGATCACCGGCCTCTTTGTAGTGCTGACTACCACTCTTCATTCTACAACATTAGGCTACCTGCCTATATGCGGTGCTACGCTGCTGTGACATGGGTCGCAAAGCCGAGGTATTACCCTTACCGAGGAACCTCTTGGTGGTGTCACCCCACTGTAGCATGGAGACCTTACACTCCTTTGTAGTGTTGTGCTACCGTGCTTCATGTAGAGCACACCAGACATTCGAAATGCCCGAGAACTCATTAAGGCGTCTAAGCCATCCTCCCACAGGACTTGTTCTTTTAAGAGAACATATAGTAGACAACAGTGGTTATGGGTCCGTAACCCCTCAGTGTCTCAAAGGACTATCCACTGTTCCAGATATTCTCTCCGTTAGTGCTCCTTCTTTGAACCAAAAGTTAGATGTCTAGTAGATTTCTCTTTGAACTAATAGCATAAAACTTTATGGTAGAATTACAAAGACAGAACATCACATCGTCTTCAAGCCCATCATAATTGCTGTATCCTCGACCAGCTGGCGCTTGAGACCTTTGGTGAACAGATCGGCCAGATTTTCCTGACTCCGAACATCAATCACGGTAATGACTCCAGTCTTTATCAGATCATTCACCGCCCTGTGCCTCAATCGCACAGTCCTTTTCTTACCATTGAAGAGATCATTTGATGCCACCGCTGCAGCTGCCTGGTTGTCGCAGTATATCGGTACCGCCGGAATCTGCGCACCAACCACTGGAAGATCATACATGAGCTCTCGAAGTCATTCTGCTTTTTCTGCTGCAGCAGCTTGTGCAAAGAACTCAAATTCCATTGAGGAATGGGAGAGCATTGTCTGCTTCTTCAACTTCCACGATATAGCAGCTCCACCCATGGAGAAGATGTATCCTTCTGTGGACCATTCGCTCTCTGCTTCTGAACACCAGCTTGCATCACTGAAGCCTTCCACTACTGTCGGATATCCACTGTAGTGCAGTGCATACTTCTGAGTCCTCTTAAGATATCTCATAATCTCTTCACGGTCTTTCAGTGCTTCACACCTGGGTTGCTCGTGAATCGACTCAGCATCCCCACGACGAAAGCTATGTCAGGCCTTGTGACAGTAGTTGCATACATCAAACTCCCAATGACGCTTGAGTACTCCAGCTGCCTGACGCTTTTCCTAAGATTTGGCTTCAGCTTCTTGTCAAACCTGTAAGGAGTATCGATCCCTGGAAGATACTGATATCCATAGCGTGTGAGCATCTTCTTAATGTAATGAGACTGTGACAGCGCCACTCCAGTGTCTGTCCGGATGATCTTTATCCCTATGATAACATCAGCTTCCCTTAAGTCCTTCATACTGAACTTAGATGAGAGGAACTTCTTTGTCTCAGTGACACGTGCTAGATCCATACCCAGGATCAGCATGTCGTCCACGTATAGACAAACGATAACTCCCCTCCCGTCAGCGAACTTTGTGTAAACATATTTGTCCGTCTCACTGACCATGTAGCCGTTTGATCTAATGACTTTGTCAAACTTCTCGTGCCACATCTTGGGAGCTTGCTTCAGACCGTATAGAGATCTCACCAACCTGCAGACTTTGTCTTCAAGGCCCTTGACGATGAATCCTTCTGGCTGTTACATGTAGATTTCTTCGGTCAACTCTCCATTCAGGAATGTTGTTTTCACATCCATTTGATGTATGACGAGCTTGTGAATTGCACTCAGAGCAATCAACATCCTGATGGTTGTCATCCGCGCTACTGGAGCATATGTGTCGAAATAGTCGATCCCCTGCTTCTAAGAAAACCCTTTGGCTACCAGCTTTGCTTTGAACTTGTCAATAGTTCCATCGACCTTCATCTTTTTCTTGAAGATCCACTTGCATCCGATTGGTTTAGCTCCTTCGGGCAGATCGACCAACACCCACGTATTGTTGGAGGTTATAGAGTCATACTCATCATTGATAGCCTCCCTCCAGAAGACAGTGTCTCTGGTCTTCATCGCCTCATCATAGGTAAGCGGATCAGCTTCCACATGATAGGTGACGAACTCATCTCCGAAGTCCTTCTGTCTCCTCACCCGCTTAGATCTGGGTTCTGCTAGTTCTGGTTCAACAATTGTCTCTGGTATGACAATTTTTTTTCTTGGACTTCATCTTCTTTGGAAGTGATAGCCGCCTGTGCACTCACATTATTCTCCGGAATGTTCGTGATAATAATGTTCTTGTGCCTCGTAAATTTATCTTCAAAGAATTCGATGTCGCGAGATTCAATGATTTGATTGGTTTCAACATCAAGAAACCTCCGAGCATCACTTTTCTCAGCATATCCCAAGAAGATCGTCTTTATAGTCCTTGTCCCAAGCTTCTGAATCTTCAAGTCCGGAAGCTTCACATATGTCAGGCACCCCCACACTCGAATGACGTTCAAGTTGGGTCTGACTTTGAACCAGAGTTCATGAGGAGTGACTTCGGAACTTGCATACGGCACTCTGTTCAAAATGAACGTAGCCGTTAACGCAGCTTCTCCCCAGAAGCAGTTTGAAAGACATGCAGTCAACAGCATTGAGTTCATCATCTCTGTCAACGTCATGTTCTTCCTTTCAGCTACTCCATTTGATTGAGGAGAATACGGAGCAGTTGTCTCATTGACAATTCCATGTTCTTTGCAGAACGATGCGAATTCAATAGACATGTACTCTCCGCCTCGATCACTTCTGAGTCTCTTGAGTTGTTGCCCAGTTGACGTTCAACCTCAGCCCTGAACTCTTTGAACTTCTCGAATGCTTCGTCTTTAGACTTGAGCAAATAGACGAACGCGTACTTCGAGTAGTCATCGATGAATGTAATAAAATACTTCATCTCGACCTTTGTGGAGAACTGTCTGAAGTCACATATATCTGAGTGTACCAACTCCAGAGGATCTGTACTTCAATTCACCCGTTTGAACGGTTTTCTAGTGATCTTTGTCTGTGCACAAACCTCATATTTCTCCACATCCTTACCCCTACATTTGGAGATAAGCCCTAAACTAGACATTTTGTTTATTCTTTTACAATGAACATGTCCTAGTCTATTGTGCCATAACTCAAGAGAATAATCAGAAGAAGAAACTGCATTAATCATTTTTGCAGGAGTTACAAGTTGAAGTTTGAACATCCCTTCGGTACAAAAAGCTTTTCCGAAGTATGTTCCTTTATAGGACATCACCATCTGTCCAGCATTGACGTCCATCCTCAAGCCTGCATTACATAGAAGACTTCCAGAGACCAGGTTCTTGGCTATCACCGGTACATGCTTCACATCTTGAAGCGTCAGCGACTTTCCCGAAGTCAGGTTCAGTACCACCGTTCCTGTCCCCAGTACTTCAGCTTGTGTCTGGTCCGCCACCATAACCTTCTCAAATGTAGGCTTGTATGTGGTGAACAACTCCTTATTAGAGCAAACATGGCAGGATGCACCCATGACCACCCACTAGTCGGTGTCAACAACAGCCATGGCAACCTGCGCAATTATGGCAACCTTGTTAGGCTCACCTTGCTCTATCTGTTTGGACTTTGATCTGCAGTCTCTACGATAGTGGCCCTTCTTTCCACAATTGAAGCAAGTCACATCTGACTTGGGCTTTGGCTTTGACTTGAACGAAGCCGACTTCACCTTCAGATGGTTGAAGTCCTTCTTCTTCTGGTTGTGAGAAACCTTATGCTTCCCCTTGGAGTCCCCCGCATGCACCAAGTTGGCCTCTGCCAACTGTTTGGACAACGTGTCCAATTTGTTTTTAGCCATCAATTCATCTCTAACATTGATGTTGTAAAGTAGTTGATCCAGGCTGATTTGCATCTTCTTCATGTGCATGTCCGAGATAAAACTACTCCATCCTGACGGAAGCTTGGCAACTATACCCCCTACGACAAAAGCGTCGACAAGTGACATGCTATCATCCTCAAGTTTTTGACGTAACTTGAAGAACTCCTTGACTTGAGGCAACATCGCCTTGTCGTCCTCAAATCGCATGTTCCAGACCTTCTCAGTCACATGGATCTTGTTGCGGTTCTCATCCGCCAGATAATGCTTCTCTAGAGACTCCCAGACGACCTTAGCATGGTCCATCTTGTTGTATGACTCCGCCAGAGTATCCTTCATGGAGTTCAAAATCATCAGCTTGCAGAGATTGTTGCCTCTCCTCCATTTGTTCCGTTTTGCGATTGCAATCGCAACTGCCCGAACAGTAGCATCATCCTCGTCTGGAATCTCCGGTTCTGGTTTTGTCAGAACGTAGTCCACCTCTGCCAGTTGCAGATTCATGCATACCTTCCTCTTCCAAGAGTTGTAATGATCTCCGTCGAACTTCTCAAGTTTGTTGAAACTTGTATCCAGAAGTTTCGCACGGCTGTTCTCCATCTACAAGGATCTTTCTTTGAAATTGTTATTCCCGGGACTTAATCAAAGATGGTAGAACTAGATGTCGAGATCAGAGGTTCAAACAAACGTTCCCCTTCTGATTATTCTCGAGATCCACGAGGAACACTATAATATAAATCTGATTACAAAAGCAACAATAATCAGAAAATAAATCTCACGTTCTTCCTCGCAATCGCAGTTACTGACGGACAGAACTGATTTACAACTCAGAGAAAAGAGAAGAAAGAAGAAGAGGAAAGGTTCTTGCTGGGGTGATTAAGATCACTGTTGCTCAAAGCAAGATTCGTCCCACCACGATCTGCTTCCAGTAACCAGCAAGTTCACGAAGAACTTCTGGAACGCTCGTAAGTCAATATTTGAGACTTGAACGAGCTTCCTGGACTTTACGGACTCCCTTAACTCTCTTCTTGGTGTATCTTCCAAAGGAGGCCAAGAGGCTCTATTTATAGAGTGGAGTGAGACTTCACCTTTTCTCCTATCCAATGTGGGACTAAAATACCAATACTCAAAAATAGAGTTTGATATTTTAGATCATCCCACAATCAGCATAGTAGTGTGCCGGTCCACGCCTACCCCCCGAACACTCCCGTGCATGCACAAGACAACCTGGAGTCCGTGTCCGAGTCCTCACAACAAAAATCAACTTGCATCCTTGTTGGTATTAATTCTTTTCCTTCTAGAAAAATACTCCCACATGACACACACTTGTGCCCCACCATACCTCATGTGCACACATCAACACAAGCAATGCATTATATTGAGATACTCACCATTTGGTGTAGCCGATGTGGGACTATCTTTCCTAGTCTAAAGGCAAAAACACCAACATGTTGTACATTAAAATAAAGTAATTTATAAAGGCACTCCACATTTTACTCCAGTTGGCAGTCCAAAAATAAAGTAGGACTGCCAACAACCTAAAGAATTTGAATATTAAGATAGACTTCCTTAATGTTAGAACTGCCAACTTTGTTGGCAGTCCTAATAGACTGCCCTGAAGTAAAATGTGGAGTGTCTTTAGAAATTACCTAAAATAAAGTCCGTTGACGGAATTATGATAATAGCAACTAAGAACTCAGTGTCACTAATTATAAGATCATAACCAAGAAATCCTAACAAGGGTCAAACAACAATAAAACCTAAAGTTTTTTACCCACAAGTTGCGGAGTCTGGCTAAATGAATATATTTCTGCAGCATCAGGTCATATTCACATTGCCCTCAACTATGAAGTCCCACCAAGAGAAAAAATAATAATTATTGATATTTTATAAATGACAAACTCAAAATGATAAATCCTTTCGAACAAAAAAAAAACTATCAAGTAAATGCACATACAGCACAAAACTGTAAACTAAATGAAAGTAGACAAATTTCTTGTGCATACTAAGGTTTTTATGTTAGTTTTGCATGTGTTGCCTCTAATGTTAATCACCGAAATTGATGTATCAAACCTCAATAGAAGCTAAATAGTACCAGCTTCAATTGTTTCTGAGAAACAAAACCGGGAGATTCGACATTTCAGTACATGTTCATAGAAACTCATCAAATAACTGACATTAACACTATCCGAAGAGAAGACAAACTTAGCCCGTGGAATATAATAAATTGTCACACAGCCATGTTGTGAAGCTCAAGAAAGCACTCTTTGTACTAGCTTAGGTTAGATTGTCCCTAAAAAAAAGCTAGCTAGCTTAGTTGAAATGGCACTAGCTCCAACACCACCAAGAAGGAAGTTCTTTGTCAGGTTTAAGCATTTGCCTGGACAAAATCTAAGGATATAATTCCTTTAAGAAAAATTGGGGTGTATATTTTTTATCAGCTTAAGTTGCAATGCAGCTGGGGCTTAAAGAAGTAACAAGAGAAAGCTGCGATTTCAGATCTATATACAGAAGCTAGAACGATGACCTGTAGAAATCTGCATACATAAGAAGAAACCATCAAAGTAAGAAACTGATATTCAAGGCTAGGGTTCTGCTAGTGTAAGCTTGAAGAACATCTTCCTACATCATCTCAATTCTTGCATATGACAATATAACGTCACCCTTCTTCATTCTTTCTACATCCAGAAAGACAGGATCACAGCCTAAATGCCGAGGAATCTTCACTAGCAAAGGCAAGGTTGTAAAAGCCGCTAGGAGCTAGTCGGACGGGCACTGGACGCCTAGCACACCTAGACGGCTCCAAAAAAAAGATCATACTAAAAATTGCAACAATTGTCCATAAAACCCCAAAACATGCATAGTCGGTCGTCGGAGGGCACTAGGCGAGCATCAGATGAGCACACGCCGCCTAGGCTGATTTTTAGAACAGTTCAAGGTAAAATCAAGGTTGTAAAAGGTGGGCGCTAGGCGCTAGTCGGACGGACACCGGGCCCTAGTCCACCTAGGCAACCGCGGTTCAAAATAAAAAAAATCCAAAAACCTACTGAAATTTGCAAAAAAAAAAGGTCCATAAAACCCAAAAGATGCAATCGTGTGTGTGTGTGTTGGTTGGGGGGGGGGGGGGGGGGGGGGGGGGGGGGGGGGGGGGGGGGGGGGGGCACGACGGCTAGGTGGGTGCGTAGGCAGGCATCAGACGGGCACCAGGCACCGCCTAGGCCGATTTTTAGAACCCTGGAAAAAATATCTAAAAGATGAATAACTTTGACAGCCCACAAGCGTGATATTTCCTAACACCAGCATGTACTATGACCATCATCATTATCATAATCTAGGGTAATTTTCGACCTCAAACTTGACTTGCTTATATGTACATTGAACCTAGAGAAGGCAAATTATATAAACCTGTATTATATAAGCCATTAGCAAGGCTACATGAGACACAGATCACCTCAAAGCTAACTGCTTCGCCTTGTTCCACCACTAACGGAAATTCTCATCCTCTTCTAGCTTGTCCCTAAATGGCAAATTCTAGTGTCAAAACAGTCACTCCAACATGTACTGATATCAACCTTCACAAAATTAGTCCGTAGTCTAATATAAAAGATTGTATAGCAGAAGCATAAAATCATACACAAGCCAATGTCTTCCAAGTCCTCATGTTCAATCTAAAGTGCCATTCAGAGTAATAAGTAAAGAACCCAATAGTGCAACTAAGACGCCAGAACCAGCAACAAAACCCAGCTCAATATCGTTGGAAGAATGGACCTCAGAGTCATAAATTTAACACTTCAATTCTTATGAATGCGGGTGATATACACATATATAGGCCAACTACTTACTGTAATGGCTTGGAATTATATCACAAAATTTCATACATGGGTTCAAGAAAACTTAAAATCTCTCTTAAAAGAATCCATCCACTCCCTTCTAAAATCCGCGATGAATCTTAGTAAAGATTAAAACTAGACTTCTAGGTTGCACTAATCATATTTAGAAACCATTAGGAATACCTGAAGAAACCAGATGTAACTTGTGCACTCAGAAGTTGCTTACCTTCTTTGGCCCCTTATCACCTCAAGAAGTCTCCTACACCTTTCTCTTAGTAGGCAACTCAACAAACACTATGAAATTGGCTTACATATGATGTCGCTAGTCAGTGATATGATTAATTATGAGGTGCCTAGATTCACAAGCTGACAAACTAACATGCACATGGGGAAAAAAAATCAGAAACCATTAATCTCAAGGAAGCACAGACAGTCCGACTATCGGAGCCATGTCGCGTCATATCAGACATGACAGGGACACTCCAAATTACACTAGGAGTCTTGTACACACCAAAATCAACGTCGTGCCGCCGTGTCCAAGTCTTGTAGTGTCATACTCGTGTCCATGAAACATAGGTTAATACTTAATAGTAAAACATAACAAGGGCACACCCAATTCTAACATTCAAGTTTATGCACCAGAAGGAAAATAACATTATTTTAACTTCTCATAATTTTGAAACCCTAGAGATCATTGTCCCTCTTTTCTTGTGCAGGATCTTTATGCGAAAGGATGAGTGGACTCCATATTGATGGTCGAATTAAAGAGTTTCACAAAATATCCAACATTATCCACATACTTGTAGGACATCTATATAATCATTATCTCTATCCAAGTTCCTATCCTATGCCAAAAGCAAGCGCGTCTTCTGTCCAACCAAAAACCAAACACCTATTCTAAGATGATGCTTAGACTGCATTAGCCTATAAGTAGGAAAACAAATACCTCAGTCAGGATGGAAAATCAGAAATTGATTTCAAGTAGGAATAGGACTCAGTATCACAAGTACAATTCCGTCCAGTAAAATGTAGGGGCAACTTTGCAACCTTAAACAAATAGGTACTGATATTAATGACACTTCTCTTACTAAAACTAGTGGCGTCTATATGTCCAACAAGACATGCCTTCATTTGTGCCTGGCACTAGTTTAAACACACATGAACTTGCCTTCTTTTATACAACAACAAGAAAGACTGTCCCAAGAGAAGGAAAATAACATTATTTCATGCACCAGAAGGAAAATAACATTATTTTAACTTCTCATAATTTTGAAACCCTAGAGATCATTGTCCCTCTTTTCTTGTGCAGGATCTTTATGCGAAAGGATGAGTGGACTCCATATTGATGGTCGAATTAAAAGAGTTTCACAAAATATCCAACATTATCCACATACTTGTAGGACATCTATATAATCATTATCTCTATCCAAGTTCCTATCCTATGCCAAAAGCAAGCGCGTCTTCTGTCCAACCAAAAACCAAACACCTATTCTAAGATGATGCTTAGACTGCATTAGCCTATAAGTAGGAAAACAAATACCTCAGTCAGGATGGAAAATCAGAAATTGATTTCAAGTAGGAATAGGACTCAGTATCACAAGTACAATTCCGTCCAGTAAAATGTAGGGGCAACTTTGCAACCTTAAACAAATAGGTACTGATATTAACGACACTTCTCTTACTAAAACTAGTGGCGTCTATATGTCCAACAAGACATGCCTTCATTTGTGCTTGGCACTAGTTTAAACACACATGAACTTGCCTTCTTTTATACAACAACAAGAAAGACTGTCCCAAGAGAAGGAAAATAACATTATTTTATGCACCAGAAGGAAAATAACATTATTTTAACTTCTCATAATTTTGAAACCCTAGAGATCATTGTCCCTCTTTTCTTGTGCAGGATCTTTATGCGAAAGGATGAGTGGACTCCATATTGATGGTCGAATTAAAAGAGTTAAAATATCCAACATTATCCACATACTTGTAGGACATCTATATAATCATTATCTCTATCCAAGTTCCTATCCTATGCCAAAAGCAAGCGCGTCTTCTGTCCAACCAAAAACCAAACAGCTATTCTAAGATGATGCTTAGACTGCATTAGCCTATAAGTAGGAAAACAAATACCTCAGTCAGGATGGAAAATCAGAAATTGATTTCAAGTAGGAATAGGACTCAGTATCACAAGTACAATTCCGTCCAGTAAAATGTAGGGGCAACTTTGCAACCTTAAACAAATAGGTACTGATATTAACGACACTTCTCTTACTAAAACTAGTGGCGTCTATATGTCCAACAAGACATGCCTTCATTTGTGCCTGGCACTAGTTTAAACACACATGAACTTGCCTTCTTTTATACAACAACAAGAAAGACTGTCCCAAGAGACTAAAAACTTCTTTTTCACCCTAATCCAACTCTATAAAAGGTATCTTTGATTGATTTAACTATTATGTCACAGTAATGTACATGGTATTAATCTTCATAATTATGTACAGCATCAAGCATAAATACTTCCCTATTTCTCTCTTCTTCTAACCTTATGGTCCACCTGTCGAATCCTAAAACCCCTCTTAACCCTAGACCACCTCTTAATGTTCAATCTTCCCAAATTAACTTGAGTTCAATTAACAAGAAAAACCATATAACAAAGTCCCTAAATAAGAAGAAATGAGAATATGTCCCATCCAAGTTACATATACACTAATAAGAACATAATTGTTCCAATTGGACCGGGCTACAACAGAAAACCGAGTCATCTCCAACCCTAAATCAACTCTTCAAGCGAGAGCATTGCATAAGATATGCTCCCAGTATATATCAAAGCGGGAGCAATGCAGCACCTCTCAATTCATAATTTGTCAATCAATCAATTAAACTTAATTGTTAATATCTAGGTTGTCAACTCATGTATTATATTCGTTATCATTTTGCTTCTGTATCGTATCGTGTATTGTATGATACATTAGCTCCATATGTTTGGGTCTATATTTCTAAATCAATATAGGAACATGATTTAATATTATTTTTCCATAAATTTTGTATTTGTTTCATCTTTACAAGCCTATCTACTACCAGAATCAATATTTTTAAGTATACACTACATGACTCTAAGTAAAAGAACCCAGGGCCAGGGGCGGACCTACATGTGGGCAAGTGGAGGCAGTTGCCCCCACTGAATTTTTGCTTCTGAGTTGGATATTATTGTTATTTTTAAATTTTTTTATCAGTTGTATGTTCTGCCCCCCCCCCCCCCCCCCCCCCCCCGAAATTTGTAATGTTCAATTTCTATATAGATATTTACATCAGGTTTTACTTTTTTCTTCATAATTTTCATTTTTGTCCCTCCTAAATATTCGCTAAAATTGAGACGAGGCTGGGTAGATATGGAAAAAAAATAGTTAAGATTATTATGCATCAAATCTTAATTTAATGATATTAAGCAAGCTACTGCAATCACAAGATTTTGACACAATGCTATGATTACTCAATAATAGAGGGAAAAGAAAGAGCAATGATTACTCTGCCATAAAACCAATTAAATTAATGACACATAAAGCAAATGATAAGATCCATGAATGAACTTCTAATAGAGAACCTAAACATATTAGAATCAACAGGTAATAAGTCATATTATGGAGTCACGTATAACAATTAGATGTGAACCAGAGAATGGGACACTACAAAACCAAGACATCACTTGCTTATGATCATCCATATATCTTGGCAAGCTTACACTATTTTGAGGAACCTAGATCACAATATGAAATCCAGGAAATAGTATCTTGAGATAAATGTTGATGAGCATCTATGTTGCATGGACACAAATAAGATACCATACGAACACAGCATTGATTTTACCGTGTCCTAGTGCATTATGGGATGGACTATGTATTCTCCGACACATGACACGACATGTACGGGACACTATTTATTGGAGTATCCATGCTTCCTAGATGAACATGAATGGTTGTCAAATCAGTATGTCAAGCACTAATACCTTATATAGACCTTAAAGCTTTATTCCGCATCATATATGCTGATGTAGGGATAGGTTACCCCTAAACTTGCGGAAGGGGAATTGATGAGAGTGGTGACGTCAAAACGATGCTGATGAAGATAATTGAGGATTCCGAAAAGATCGCCTTAGGGTTGCTCGAGTCCACGAGCAAGTTTCCCCGAGTCCACGAGACCATGAATCCACGAGGGTCACTCGAGTCCACAATATATTGGAGTCCACCATCGAATAAGAGAAAATTTCCAAAGAGTTGTATAGTAAACTTGAGTTGCAGAACTATTAGATGAAATACCTTTATATTGGTCTATAAATTATCTAAATTAGGAAACATAAGAAAAAACCTAAAATGAACGTATATATTAAAATGACATATATGACACTATTTGGTCAAAGACTGGACCAAATATATGCTGATGTAGGGAGGGTTACCCCTACACTTGCAGAAGGGGACTTGACGAGAGTGGTGACGTCGAAACGATGCCGCTGAAGATAATTGAGGATTCCGAAAATATCGCCTTAGGGTTGCTCGAGTCCACGAGCAAGTTTCCACGAGTCCACGAGATCTTGAATCCACGAGGGTTGCTCAAGTCCACAGTATATTAGAGTCCACCATCGAATAAGAGAAAATTTCCAAAGGGTTGTATAGTAAACTTGAGTTGCAAAATAAACTTGAGTTGCAAAAACATTAGATGAAATACCTTTATATAGGTTTACAATTATCTAAATTAGGATACATAAGAAAAACCCTAAAATGAACGTAAATATTAAAATGACATATATGACACTATTTGGTCAAGGACTGGACCAAAACCTTATACTATTATATTAAAAAGATTCTGCAAAGAATGACCGAAACTACCACCAACACAAAATCCCAAAGTTTCCAAAGCTTTCCAAAAGTATGACTTCAAGTGCATTTTTGAATGCCTACACGTCCAAATCTGAATCTGACTAGAAATGGAAGTTATAGCTCTGGAAGTTAGCTATCCGCATTGTGGTCGTAGACCCTAAATGAAGCTTCTGGGCTGTTGGAATGGCTTTTCTACAACAGCTGCGCAGTGCAGTCAAATCTCAATTAACTATATTCAGAGGTACTCCCTACATCATATAGTGTACATACAGCCATACATATTAACAACTTTTATGGGATTGAAACCGTATTATCTTGCATTCTTATTTGTTTCCTACAAACAGATTTTTCAAATACATTACCATATCAAATCTTCACAAGTCCACCTTTTTTATACATCTTTTAAAACTTCTTTTAAGGTGCTTATCAAAAATATCAGCAAGCACCTCTTATCTTATTATCTCCCAACTAATATGTTAAGCAGTTGGCCTCGCTAAACAAATTGTCAACTCCTTCACTTTCTTTTTTGAAGAAATCATAGATGTACTATCTTAACTCATAAGCCATGTTTAGTGGAAATGGACAAGGGTGTTGCACTTTGACCTATGTTGTAAGGGGCGGGGCACTAGGCGGGACGGTGGGATCTAAAATTAGAAGGTCAAGGCACTATAATAGTACCCTCCCTAGTATACATTATGTAAATTGTCTCTCTCATGCCAAAAACTCAAATTAATTAATAAAACTAAACCTTAGCATTTCATAGTTTCAATATTCATTGTATGTTACAAAATGCTAGAAGTGAAATTAAATTAATAAACATAGTCGTGTAGATCAATAAAATAGGAAAAGGACAAAACAAGATTAACATGTCTTTGAGTCTTTGACTTGTTGTTGAACTTGATGGCTTGTTATCGTGAAGATGAAGAGATGAACTTGATGATGAATGAGATGATGGAGAAGTAGAGAATACTCTCATGGTTGAGGAGATTGATGGTGAAGGAAGCCCAACATTTGGTTGTTTAGGTTGCTAAATATTATTTGATCAAATCTTTTTTTGTTACTTGTAATTAAGTTTTAGTTTTCAAACACAATTTTTTTTACTTAAGTCCATGGCCATTGGATTATTAAAATTTTGAGTCTCTAGTATATTACATAATTATACTTAAGTCCCTGGTTCCATCCATTTGTAATTCCTTAACAACTAACAAACCCAACGGATTTTTAAAAAAGTCCAGTCCAGCCACCGGATGGGCCTGGTGGATCTTCCAGGTGCCCAAAGACATTTGGGGTGCCAAAATACAGGAATGGGACGCCCTATATAAAAAAAATTGTTGAGACGCCAAAAAGGCGGGCACCCTGAACAACATTATCTACAAATTGTAGATTTTTTTCTCTGTATATTACTTAGAAGCTATGTTATTAAATCGTATCGTATATCGGTTTGGTTGATTATTGTATTGTGTATCGTTAGATACATAATCCCATTGAAAAAATAATATAACATATAAGAATATGTTTAACACATTAAGCAACAATAGAGAGTATCATAAGCATCTAAGTGACAATCAATATAAAGTTGACAAGTTGTAACTAAAGTCTAAAACACAACTTAGACAACCGTCGTAAGTTCTTAACATTCATATCCAGTAAACACCATAAGGTCCATATGATAGAAACAATGATCAATGAAATACCCAGAAAGAAAGAAATCCAAAAAGAAAGGAGAAGAAAAATCTCAATAAATAGAGAAAATTTAAAAAAGGTAAAAATGAAATAAAACAAAGTGTATCGTATCGGTGTATCGTATCAGATGTATCGGTGTGTCGTATCAGATGTATCATATCAGACGATAGATGATACAAAAACGTATAGCATGAGTTTTTGACCCATCAAATACACTTATAAGATCCATATCGAAAATCTTTTGTATCGTACCATACTTATCGTGTATCGTACGAGATTGACAATACAGCTTAGAAGTACAAAAATGGGAAGATATATAGAAATTTTACATTATACGCCAAATGTGGACAATACTTTTGAATATTTATGTGTCCAATGAGTGTCCAATAAGGACAGAACGTTTTCCCTCACATACATTGATGAGCACAATGAATTCTAGTAAGTAACTAAAGTTGAACCATTCAGTAAATTAAAAGCCTTAATGGAGTACTATTTAAAAAAATTATAACATTGTGTCAGCAGTTTGGGCAGACTGCAACGGAAACAATGGATAAACCTAGGTTCTTTAGAGAATATTGTACATGCTTCTCAGTATTTCCATACAATCCAAGCCTAATCTTTTAAATAACAAGATGACCAAATCAAAACAAAAACAATAGATGAGCTTCATAATTATATAAGAAAAGACTTGTAGTCATTAACTCTATGAGGTTAGGTAATATCGCACTGTTAAATATTCTCACTACAGATGATAGTCCTCCACGTTCATATACGTAATATGTGGAGACAAAGGCAGAGACTTTAGGTGGGCTTCAATCCATAGACTATCAGAATACTTTTGCATTATATGAATTAAATAACCCAAAAAAGGCAACAAATGTTGCCACAATATCATGATTAAATTACACTCATGCATGCAGCTTTCACAGTAACTAAAGCATCTAAATTTTCACAGAGAAACCACTATGATCAACATTCTAAACAAATAACTAATATGCCAATGAGTAATAAAAATTATTGCAGTTTCCATAACAAATAAGGATGAATATAGAATAGCCGACAAATAAATCCCTACGTAGCACAATGCAGGACTAGTAATAGTGGAATGGTCCCATGGAACACAGGAATAACATGCCCATCAAAAATACATTCTCGGAAGTATATGAAGTTAAGAGATCAACAAGAAGGAAAGCAAATGAAGAAAAATTTCTGTCCATTAATTCAAGAGCCATCTAAATTAGACAGCATTCTCTCATTAAAACTATGGAGTAAATAAAGTAACAAATGTCATATTAGCCTGAATGTCTGAACCTCAAAAAGCATGTAAATATCGCAGATGAAGAAAGTTAAACAGCTACAACTATTCATCGATACCTCTGCACAAGGCCATGTATTTTATATACACATAAAGAACAGACCTAGATGCAGACGCCAAAGACTTAACACGTCCAACACAGGCATTGTTACATCATTACCTGATTGTCACAAACTTGTTGGTACCATGCTTCGCCCAGAAAAACTTCAAGTCAATCGGATTGGAGAGATTCTGTCCCTCTCCAGCCAGCCTCTCGAGAACCTTCTTGAACGCACCCAGGCTCATCTTCCGCCCAGCAATCCGTGCACCCTTTCTCTTGGAGCTCATCGGAAGAGGGTACTGAGAAATGCTAATGGTGCAACACGCTGACTGCCAACCTCCGACGCCCCACCTGTAACATTGTTGTGGGTTTCCCGTGCAAGAACAAACTGGTGTTGGGATCCCCGACAAGTCCAAATCAATACCATTGATCACCAAATCAGCACTCTTCTTTTCAGCCTTCCGTTTAGATACCGAACCACTACTCTGATCCTCTCTTTCCGGATTGTGAACCTTTTTAGGCTTCTTTTGTTTGGGGGACTTTGGCAGGCGGCCTTGGGACCTCTTCTTTAAAGGGGCATCATTACGAACGTCAGGCTCGTCCATCACCAGCACTTTCTCGTCCTTGGGGGGTTCAGGAGGCTGCAGCATCTGGATCGGCTGAGTCCCAGAAGCATGGTCAGGAAGGACACCATAGCTTGGAGAGTTGTAAACATGCATAAGCTTGCTCTCCCTACTGTGAAGGACACCGCCATAGAGTGGATGGTTATACTCCATATGGACCGGCTGCTCTGATGTGCAACTGTCTCGGTGGTAGAAACTCCCGTTGGGGATAAGGGGCTTGGTGTCCTGCTCAGTAGTCACATTGGACATGAGCTGCAATGCTAGGGTCCCCCGTGACGGGTTGAAGTACCAATTCCGCATGTTAAATGATCCGTCGTCCATAAATGCCGAGATGAAAACAACTAGGGATCCAGATAAATACTGAATTTGTTAATCAATCCAAATCAAGCCATCTTGGACCGCTCTCCTCGATGTTCCTAAAAAAATCAATTTTCCTGCAAATTGAACCATACTTCAGACAGAAAGGAACAGTACATAACTAGGATAGGAAGCACCAAAAATGGAGCTTTGCATTCTGTCCCCATTGGATCTAGTATAAAGAAGGAAAAGAACAGGAAGCACCAAAAATGGCATCTTGGAAGAAACCCATATTAGATTTGGGAAAATTTTGCTGAAATTTTTTGGATCTTTACTATCCCACTATCACATTTTGTTCCTTATTTAGAAACACAAATTACAAATTACAAAAAGTATCAAATTTCACAGCCATAACTACACACAGAATCCTAGTCAATCTGAAAGAAAGGAAAAAAAATCAAATCTTTAACACATTTGTCACATTTTATCCCTGCATCGAACATATTTCCCAAATTGGACGACGAATCCAAGGAAAATTTAAGGGGAACAACTAAAAAAAATGGGATCAATTTTGAAAACCCCCCAAAAAAATTGTGCAAATATTTTGGGGGATCTGGGGGGAATGATAGACCTGGAAGAAATCTAACAGTCTACATTCATTATGGGCAATGGATTTGAACATGTAGGGTTCCAAAGTTCAAATCTTTAATAAAATGGGTGCTAAAATGGCACAATAAAGAGGGAAAAGTACTATTCTTCTCAAAAGAGGAAGGAAGAGAGAGAGAGAGAGAGAGAGAGAGAGAGAGAGAGAGAGAGAAACACTTACTATGGAGAGAGAAAGAGCTGTCCCTAGGGTTCTGGTGGGGAGAGGGGAGAGGAGAGAGAGAGAGAGGAGAAGGGAGGAAAGATAGATTTTTTTTACATATATAACTTCCTTAATATGACATTCATTTATATTGCATAATTTATTTATCAAATAAATTTCTGTAGCATATCAAAGTTTCAATAAATTTTACAGAACCGTAACAATTTGTCAAAATTAGAAACATAGATCATTTTCGCCAAAAACAGACTGACAGAAATTGGACATGTCCAATTTTCACCAACTTATCTATAGGAAATTTGCTTGGGTGGGTTGTGGGAGGGGGTGTTGGCGGAGGGAGGGGAAGTGTGGTAATTGGAAAAGGGGTGGTTATAAATGGTATAGGCTAGTAAATTGTTTAATTTGATCTCCGAAGTCATATATATATATATATATATATATATATATATATATATATATATATATATATATATATATTGTTGGGTTAATTTAGGAATAATCCAAAAAACAATCAGCACGTAATTTATACCAACGGCTATTTTTCTAACGGTTACTACTACCAACGGCTCTTTTATCTATCATATAAATTAGAATTATAATCTTTTCAGAATTCATATTATGCTTCTTTCTCTCTCAACTCTATTCTCTCTCAATCAAAGTTCTATTCAGAAGAAGGAGAAGTATTCAACACTCTATCTTCCTCTCTTTTTCATTCAGAAGTTCATCTACCAACATTCAGAAGCTCCTCTACCAACATTGATCAAAGTATAACAATAGTATGCTCGCTTGGAGGCTACTAAATGAGTTAGCTTACGAATGAGGTTTAACCGAAGTTCTTATACTTGATCAAAATATTACGTTTGATAGTTTACATAATTTAATTACTGAACAATTTTCTATCGGTTTTAAATTTATATTAGTACACATTTTTGCACCTAATTGTATAAATTTAAATAGTGAACAAGCATGGATATTTATTCTTCAAATTAATGTACAATTACCGTATATTAGTATTTTTGTTACTCTACCACCACCTAGAACTAATAATATAAGTAGTAGACGTGCTTCTGATAATGAAACTATTAATGTTGGTCCTAGTTCTTCTCACCAAGTTATTTCATTTACTAAAGAAGAACATATAGTAGATGAAGGTAATAACAACGATAACAGTAGTGATGATTTAGTTGAAAATATAGATGATGAATTTGATAATAATAATGATAATGTTAATACTCTTGAATTATTCGTCGGGAGACAATTTGAAAATCGAATTAGATTTAAAAACATTATTAGTGAGATAGCAATTAAGCATAATTTTTCTTGTTCGACTACTTCAAACAATGCTCACAAGATTCTATATAAATGTAACGAACCAAGTTGTAGTTGGAGAGTGTAACGCCCCAGAACCAGAATACTGGAGAGCGGGGGCATACATAGCCAGCTACGTATAATGAAATGAAATCCACCTCACTATACGGTCACGGTTGTCTAGATATATGAGGGTTTAATACAATCCATCAGTCTCCTATGGTCAATAACAAGCCTAAATGTCTTAATCTCAAGCAAGCAAGTAAAGTTACAAGATATAAGATCACCAAATATACAATAGTAAGGTGTCCCAAACGTTACATATTCAGCTGATCATGAAGCTAGTCGTTACAAAATATGAAGACTAGCAAGAGTTTAGTCATACATGATCAACCCTATGATCTGTCAATCATGTTACAGCCCGTAGGCAGACAGTAATAAGGTATGTAATACGAGCTAACAGGTGCTCGCCGGCTAAACGTCACAAAAGAATAATTTTACAATAAAGTGGGAGAACAAAATAAACCCACTCGTTGTCAGGGTTACGCCTGGTGGTCACCATCTGGCTGGAAAGTAGGTAGATCCTCTGGTGCTGCTCCGATACATGGCCATACAAAACCAGCTAGATCAGACCCCAGAAAGAGCAAGTGCCACAAAGAAGGCTTCACTTAAGAACTAAACCCGCAATTAGCACAAGAATATAAATAAATAGTAAGAACTAGAAATATAGGAAAATTAGGATGATATATGATGAGATAACCATGGAACTATTCATATAGCCAGGTTACAACCCGTAAACCAAACAAGGACCGGGGTTGTAACCCTTCATCTGAACGAAACTTGGTTTCTCCCCATTTATCGATAAGGTAAACACAAGCAATCTAGTCATGTAACAATCTTGTGCAGGATCAAGACAAGACTAGACAGAGTAGACTCCATCCAACATTCACGGCCAAGCAATAAGTACGGCTTGATACTTTAACTAACTAGGGTTATCACAAGCCTAGTTACTAATAAGATACAATGAGATTGTTCCACAGGCACAAGTTCTGCAGACTATCCAGGCTATCCGGACGCAATCAGGGGTTGAGTTCAAGTGGATACATCGTCCAGGAAATGTATGTACCCTTAAGTAGCTTGAAGGGTGCAACACATGACAGTGTGCTGGAAATGTGCCCTACTCGACGGCAGGCTACAGATCCCAGGTAGAACGCCTAGATAACGGGATTGCTTGTAGCTGGGAAGTCTCTTCGTGACTACTGGATTATTCTATTTATTAGCTTTAGTCAATTTCAGTAGGTACCCCTGACCGTGGTACTCAGGGGTCCTTGTCATAGACATGATGCAAGACAAGACATGTTCATTTGCACAAGCACAATCGTCCACAGTGTCCAGGCCATTCATACTTGTCATGTCATATCATGTTAGCCGTCGTAACAGCAATTCGAGAAATATCATGTCAGGAATACTTGTCAGGAGTACGCCACGACGGGCTACTATCATGTCATGTTATGTCATGTTACTTGTCAAGAGTGCACCCCTACGGGTCACTGTCGTGTTCATAGTACATGTGCAGGATAACATAGTACAAGCATTCCATCAAAAAACCCAAGTTACACTGAGGGTCACAAGACATGAGTATAATAAAATAATTAAATCATAAAATACAAAGCTATGGAAGAGCCATGCGGCTCGGGCATATGCGGCCAGGAAAGAAGGGAGTGTATGCGGCTCAGGGAAGTTCAGAGTACATGCGGCTGAGAACCACTGGGTCCCATGCGACTGGAAATGGATGGGGCATATGCGGCTGGGTTTTATGCGGCAAGAGAATTACTGGGTCCCATGCGGCTGGAAATAGATGGGCATATGCGGCTGGATTTTATGCGGCAGGAGAATCACTGGGTCTCATGCGGCCGAAAATGGATGGGGCATATGCGGCTGGATTTTGGGCCTTATGCGGCTGGAGAGAATGGATCTCATACGGCTGAAAATAAGTCTCATGCGGCTCATGTGGGAAGGTCCATGCGGCCAATAGATCAAATGCTGCTGGGAGGACTGTTCAGGGTTCATGCGGCCAGGGTTAAGTCTCATGCGGCTGAAAAAGATAAAGATAAAGTTCATGCTGCATAGGCCATGCGACCAAGTTATGCAGCAAGGGCTATGCGGCCAGGAAGGAACTTTCCGTATAAAAGATCATGCGGCTAAGTTCATGCAGCAAGGAACATGCGGCTGAGAACTGTTCTTCTTTTCCATTCTTTCGGAAAGAAGAACCATGCAAGCCAGGGCTCTCAAGCTCCATAGATCCTTCATCCAGAGTCCAAATCCGAACTTCCTTAGGTCAAAATGGGGCAGAATAAAATTCTCTACAACATGAAACCATCAGAACTTGATAATAACCAGATTAAATAGATCAAAACCCAAGAAATTCAAAAATGAAATAAACTTAGATCTACAAGAAATGAGCCATGGAAATTAAAAATGCTAAGTACTAAAGTATCTTAGAATGCTGTAAAGAAGAGAATGGAACAATAAAACTTGAGTTCCTCCATGAATCAAGATGCACTTGCCTAAGCTCTCCCTCTCCCTCTCTCAGGTAGGTGAAGAGTAATGGTGGGGAAGAAGAAGAGTAAATGAGGAGAGAGAAAGGAGTGGGGTTAATAAATGGTGAGGGTGGTGGTAGGTAGGGGTTTTCCTTTGTTCCATGATGAACCCAAAGCAAACCGAGCCAAGCCGAACCAAACCAAGGATAAACCAAGCAATAAAATGCCAAGATAAACCATGCAAGGAGACAGACAACACGAGTCAAGATATGTACTCGTATACCAAGATACGTAATACGAACCACAGGCATTACAACTCTACCCACCTTAAAAGAATTTTGTCTTCGAAATTTAATCAAGAGGCTAGAGGGACAAGGATAAGCTATATTAATCACAGACAAGTTATAACTAAGCAATCAATCAAGCAATCATTTATGCAAGCAAGGAAATTGAAGGCATAAGGAAGAGGAAAGACATCCTACTAGGAAACTCTCTGCCGTTTCTGAATCTGAGCTTGGACCTGGACATACTGCTGGGGTCTCTGCTGCTGGAAAGCTTGTGCCTGAGGCGGCAATGGTCTCAGAGGCTGATAATGTTGCTGCTGGACTGGTACTGGCCCTCTTACCGATGGACTGGTTAGGTTCACCGACGATGAGCTGGCTCTATTCGGACAGGACCCTATCTTAGGATCCGGTGCCCCACAAGCCAAGCACAATCCCTGTGCTCTGCGACACTCCGAAACAACGTATCCTGGCTTCCCACAATGAGTGCAGTCCATTGCGGAAGACTGCTTCTGCTTCTGTTGCTGAGGGGACGTCGGTGTCGAGTGCTGAACCAATGAAATTGAATTCGCCCTTCGGGGAACTCCAATAGTCAAAGTCCTAGCTGCCGGGGCTGGTGCTGAAGACTGATTCATCTGACCGTGAGACCTCTTCCGACCTCCTGTCCTATCTATAATCCTCTGGGAGGTATACTCATGTCTCCTAGCTGCTCTCAATACTGCATCAAAAGACTGATGCTCAAACTATTCCACTGCCAATAGAATCTCCAGGTGAAGTTCCTGCTGGAACCGCTGGGCTCTGTCGAACTCGATCGCTACCAAGGTGGGAGCAAACGGACTAAGTCTCGAAAATTTGACCACATATCCATCGACCGTCTTGTCCATCTGCTTCAGATTGGTGAACCTCGTCTGTAGATCATATCGAGCTACAACATCAAAATACTTGGTCTAGAATCTCTCACGGAATACTGCCCAGGCAATAGGTGCCACTAATCCAACGGCCTGTGCCGTCCACCAGCTGTGGGCCAAATCCAATAATTGTAGGCACACCACGACTACCTTCTCGTCTTTTGGGGTCCTGGCTGCTTCTAGAATGACCTCAGTATCCTGAAGCCATGCATCAGCAGCAATAGCATCTTCGCTACCATCGAAGAATGGAGGGTTCAAGCACTTGAAGCTGTTGGCCGCACAATTCCCTGGATGACCGCCTCTGTTCAGATCATCTTGTACTGCCTGGTGCAATGCATCACCTCGGCGATCTTGAGAAGCTAACAATAATCTGATGAGACCTACCAAAGTGCCATCATCAGGCTCTGCAGACTGGACTGGCTGGACTGGTGGCTCTCCTCCAGTAGGCATAACTCTGGAGGCTACTCCTGAATGCTGGGCTTGATCTCCGGGTTGCTGCTGGTCTACAGGTGGTGCTCCGCCTTGTTGATCGACGGGTCCAGGAATAATGTCGTTGAAGAAGACGACATAGGGAACAATAAGGAAGGACCAGGACAGATAAAAAATACAAGCATGTGATCAGGTCAAGAATTCAGGGATTTGGAGGATACGAGTAGAGATCAAAGACGAGTACTGATTGAGACATCTATTCGGTAAACCCTCATATATCTTGATTTACAAAACCTGTATGGGCCACCAGTTAGACTATGTAACACCCCAGAACCAGAATATTGGAGAGCGGGGGCATACATAGCCAGCTACGTATAATGAAATAGAATTTACCTCACTATACGGTCACGGCTGTCTAGATATATGAGGGTTTAACTACAATCCATCAGTCTCCTATGGTCAATAACAAGCCTAAATGTCTCAATCTCAAGCAAGCAAGTAAAGTTACAAGATATAAGATCACCAAATATACAATAGTAAGGCGTCCCAAACGTTACATATTCAGCTGATCATGAAGCTAGTCGTTACAAAATATGAAGACTAGCAAGAGTTTAGTCATACATGATCAACCCTAGGATCTGTCAATCATGTTACATCTCGTAGGCAGACAGTAATAAGGTATGCAATACGAGCTAACAGGTGCTCGTCGGCTAAATGCCTCAAAAGAATAATTTTACAATAAAGTGGGAGAACAAAATAAACCCACTCGTTGCCAGGGTTATGCCTGGTGGTCACCATCTGGCTGAAAAGAAGGTAGATCCTCTGGTGCTGCTCCGATATCTGGCCATACAAAACTAGCTGGGTTAGACCCCAGAAAGAGCAAGTGCCACAAAGAAGGCTTCACTTAAGAACTAAAACCCGTAATTAGCACAAGAATATAAATAAATAGTAAGAACTGGAAATACAGGAAAATCAGGATGATATACAATGAGATAACCATGGAACTATTCAGATAGCCAGGTTACAACCCGTAAACCAAACAAGGACCGGGGTTGTAACCCTTCATCTGAACCGAACTTAGTTTCTCACCATTTATCGATAAGGTAAACACAAGCAATCTGGTCATGTAATAATCTTGTGCAGGATCAAGACAAGACTAGACAGAGTAGACTCCATCTAACATTCATGGCCAAGCAATAAGTACGGCTTGATACTTTAACTAACTAGGGTTATCACAAGCCTAGTTACTAACAAGATGCAATGAGATTGTTCCACAGCTACAAGCCCTGCAGATTATCCAGGCTATCCGGACGCAATTAGGGATTGAGTTCAAGTGGGTACATCGTCCAGGAAACGCATGTACCCTTAAGTAGCTTGAGGGGTACAACACATGGCAGTGTGCTGGAAATGTGCCCTACTCGATGGCAGGCTACAGATCCAGGTGGGGCGCCCAGATAACGGGATTGTCTGTAGCTGGGAAGTCTCTTCATGACTACTGGATTATTCTATTTATTAGCTTTAGTCGATTTCAGTAGGTACCCCTGACCGTGGTACTCAGGGGTCCCTATCATAGACATGATGCAAGACAAGACAGGTTCATTTGTACAAGCATAATCGTCCACGGTGTCCAGGCTATTCATACTTGTCATGTCATGTCATGTTAGCCGTCGTAACAGCAATTCGAGAAATATCATGTCAGGTATACTTGTCAGGAGTGCGCCACGACGGGCCACTATCATGTCATGTCATGTCATGTTACTTGTCAAGAGTGCACCCGTATGGGTCACTGTCGTGTTCATAGTACATGTGCAGGATAACATAGTACAAGCATTCCATCAAGAGACCCAAGTTATACTGAGGGTCACAAGACATGAGTATAATAAAATAATTAAATCATAAAATATAAAGCTATAGAAGAACCATGCGGCTCGGACATATGCGGTCGGAAAAGAAGGGAGTGTATGCGGCTCAGGAAAGTTCAGGGTACATACGGCTGAGAACCAATGGGTCCCATACGGCAGAAAATGGATGGGGCATATGCGGCTGGGTTTTATGCGGCAGGAGAATCACTGGGTCCCATGCGGCTGGAAATGGATAGGGCATATGCGGCTGGGTTTTATGCGGCAGGAGAATCACTGGGTCCTATGCGGCTGGAAATGGATGGAGCATATGTGGCTGGGTTTTAGGCCTTATGCGGCTAGAGAGAATGGATCTCATGCGGCTGGAAATAAGTCTCATGCGGCTCATGTGGGAAGGTCCATGCGGCCAATAGATCAAATACGGCTGGAAGGACTGTTCAGGGTTCATGCGGCCAGGGTTAAGTCTCATGCGGCTGAAAAAGATAAAGATAAAGTTCATGTTGCATAGGCCATGCGGCCAAGTCATGCAACAAGGGCTATGCGGCCAGGAAGGAACTTGCCGCATAAAAGAACATGCGGCTAAGTTCATGCAGCAAGGAACATGCGGCTGAGAACTGTTCTTCTTCTCCATTCTTTCGAGAAAAAGAACCATGCAAGTCAGGGCTCTCAAGCTCCATAGATCCTTCATCCAGAGTCCAAATCCGAACTTCCTTAGGTCAAAATGGGGCAGAATGAAATTCTCTACAACATGAAACCATCAGAACTTGATAATAACCAGATTAAATAGATCAAAACCCAAGAAATCCGAAAATGAAATAAACTTAGATCTACAAGAAATGAGCCATGGAAATTAAAAATGCTAAGTACTAAAGTGTCTTAGAATGCTGTGAAGAAGAGAATGGAACAATAAAACTTGAGTTCCTTCATGAAGCAAGATGCACTTGCCTAAGCTCTCCGTCTCTCTCTCAGGTAGGTGAAGATTAATGGTGGGAAAGAAGAAGAGTAAATGAGGAGAGATAAAGGAGTAGGGTTAATAAATGGTGAGAGTGGTGGTAGGTAGGGGTTTTCTTTTGGTCCATGATGAACCCAAAGCAAACCGAGCCAAGCCGAACCAAACCAAGGATAAACCAAGCAATGAAATGCCAAGATAAACCATGCAAGAAGACAGGCAACACGAGTCAAGATATGTACTCGTATACCAAGATATGTAATACGAACCACAGGCATTACAGAGAGTATACGCTAAATCCATTGGTAAAGGCGAGACATTTGTTGCTACTATGTTAGAAAATCGACATTCTTGTTTATGTGGACTTGCAACCGGTAGTCATCCATTGGCTACTGTTGTATGGGTTAAAAATAAGATAATTGACAAAATTATAGATGATCAATCGTATAGTCCATCACATGTTGTCAAGGATATATATAGAGAACATCGAATATGTATCAAATATTCAAAATCTAGAAAAGCTTAAGAAATTGCTTTATCTGAAATAAATGGTAGTTATATTCATGCATATGGTAGTCTTGAACAATATGCTTTTACAATTATCGAGACAAATCCAGGTATCTGATTTTTTATAAAGATTAATGAAAATAATAGTTTTGAAAGAATTTTTATATGTTTCAAGACATGCATTGCTGGATTTTTAAAGGGATGTTTACATGTGATCAGTACTGATGCTATTTTTCTTTCATCTGGACATTGAGGTATCTTATTTTTTGTTTATGATCATGATACTAACTATCAATTATATCCAATTGCTTATGTTTTTACTGAAAGTGAAAGCAATGATTCTTGGAGTTGGTTTTTAGGCTGTTTTAGAACATCTTTTAAAAGTTATTTTGATGCATGGAATAAATTTTTTTATATCGGATAAAAAAAGGATTAATAAATGTTATTCGTATTACTTTTTCAGAATCGTCTTATTTTTTTTCATTCAATATTTTAAACAAAGTTTAAAATCAGTAGAAAGATTGAAACATTTTCGATGTAGATTAGACTCTCTTGCAAGATGTTATGACGAAACAGATGCAAACTATTATTTTGAAAAAACTAAAGCTGAAAATATGAATGTTTATAAATGGCTCATTGGAGTAGAAGAAGATGAAACATGTGTTCTAGCACAGTAGATAATAGCTTATGCTCCTTGTTCTAGATAAGATATTAACACTTTCAACCTTGCTTAATGCTTAATAACTGATAAAAAATTTGCCTGATAAACCAATAACAATATTACTTGATGGTATCCGAGCCAATATTAACACTTCAGGACAAAACTCAAAAATATGTTAAAGATCTTGAAATAGATTATTGTTCGAAGATGTTAAAAACTGTGACACGTATCAATAGAGAAAAATACTACCTGCAAGTATTTAGTACTAATAGTTATATATATGGAATAGCATATCGTGAAACACATAGAGCATATATTGTTCATTTAGATGAAATATATTGTTCATGTTTAAGGTGATATCATAATTGTCTTCCATGTGTACATGCATGTTTTGCGTGTAATTATTACAATATTAATATTGAAAGTTATTATTCTGCTTATTTTTCTAAAGAAGCATTAAGAAGTGTATATGAGTCACACTTGGAACAATTTTAGTCCCCTACAATATTCAAAGTGCATTGGTTAGAGAAAAAATTGGAGTACCAGAATTACAGCACAAAGCTGGGAGGCTAAAAAAAAAACCGTATCATAGCAAAGGATTTGGAGACAAAAAATATTCGATGTAGTAACTGTAATAGATTAGGACACAATAGAAGAAAATGTACTAACCACCAAGAGAATGAAGGCATCTAAAATAGTTTCTTTTTTTTAAGTTGTAATTTTTCAGAATGAAGACATCCGATGTAGTAAAGGTCATTCATCAACTGTTATAATGTTACATAAATCTCATCTACGCCCCCTGGCGTCATGTAAATAATTTCTATGCTCAACTTTTCTAAGATTGAGCCGACATCTCCTCTCCGACGTATTCTCTAGAGGAACATCACCACCTTCTTCCTGAATATCATCATGTTGAGAAGGTATCGGTGCTGCTGGAATCGTCAGGATCTGTGTATAATTGAGTAGTCCGGGGAAAATATGATATCACATTGAGAATCCCTTGGCCACCCCATTAAGAAGTCCCCTCGCCACCCCCATTGAGAAGTCCCTTGACCACCCCATGAATTGAGAATTCCTTTGATCACCCCATTGAGAAGTCCCTCGCCAGTCTACTGAGACGGGACCTTGTCAGCATGATGATGTGGGCTATCAGGGACATTGTGAGGTTGCATGACATTGTGTCTATTCCTATGGGGACGTGCATGTCGCTGCCCAATAATACCTAAAGGATAATCTGGCGAGATATGTAATGGAGGGTTCGGGAGAGGCGGATCTGCTTGCATATAACCCCAAATTTTATTTAGTTTCCTTCTCTATATATTAGGATTTGGATTTTCGATTGCTTGCTGAATACTTGAAGCCTGAAATATTAAGACTTGACAAATTATAAATAAGTATTATAAACATAAAGATTAAACTAAAGTAATACGTGTATGTCCCGTCTTGCTCAGATCAATCGGAGGAATCAAAATGCCAACGACGTTCGAACTTAGCCATACAATGGCTTGCTCGAAGTCCCGCTCGGTCGAGACGACTCCTCGCTCATGTAGGTAGCTTCGGTGAACTTGCCTCAGCTTGGCCTTCGCACTAATAAAACGAAAGTTTTCAAATGCACGAGTAGGCTTGATAATAAAATAGATGAATCCACATAGCTAAGGGAATAATCCCAACTTGGGTTAAACTGAGTTAGAACATAGAAAAAGGTTCCATGGTTGGCTTAGAAGTGTTGCACGATGGCTTTCAAAATGACACTCGGTCCTTCATCCCGTGGCTTGGGAGAAGGAAAGTTGGTCTTCGCCACAAAGCTATAAATTATCCTAAGTCATAGGCATCGCCTGCATAAATACTTGATAAAGCATGCACGGTTACAGCGTCTAAGGCTTGGCATAGCCTTTGCTCGCCCCACGGGTTAAGTTGCATCGCACGGCTTGTGGCATAAGTCTGGGCACCCAAAAAACTTGGTTATTCAAAGTGGAACGCGTGCATGGCACATTCCTACGATGCAAGGCTTGACACAGCCTTTGCTCGTCAAGTTGTTACACGATTTAGTTAGGCAAAGTTATATTAGGCTATCAAAGTCATAGCAAGCATTGTCCCATGTTTTCTGTGGTTGTCATAACCACATAGTCCTACGATCTCAAGGCCCGTCATATAAAATATGTCTTGGGCGGTAGTGTCGCACAGAACACAAGTTGGTTTAAGGCACGATTGTACGGACTTACTGTTTTAAGGCACGAGACACGGTTGATTCAAATTGAGTTTGAAAAAAAAGGCTATCAAATAGTCGTTCCTGAGTTACGTAAAATGATAAGGTAATATGGAAGAATACTCGCGACCATGAGTCATCGAGGCGGTCTTAAATACTAGAATTCTTGAATTTGGTCCTGAAAAAATAGTAACACTAGAAGAAAAATGACTGTGTAAGACGTTAGTTCGAGTCGAGTCTTGTATGGTCATTGGACAACTTATCGACAAGGAAAAGTTTTTTCGAGCGGCAATCCGGGGCCATGGGACCGTTTCGGCCTTGGAGGAAACACGGTTTTAGCCGAGCTGGGAGTACCGCTCAGTTTATTCGGGAATCTTGGCCTCGTGCTCTCCTATGTAATCTTTGTTTCAATATCAATAAAGAGATATTGCATGACTTATGTTTTTTTCTAACTTTCTGCTGGCTTATTCAATGTTTCTGCTTTGGGACTTCTGTGCGACGATCCCGTCGCTTAGCCTGTAATCGGCTGTTATGGAATCCGTCTTGCGTGAGCGCAATTTAGGCTCACGCGGCATCATGCCTTAGCGAGAACGATCGGTCCTACGGGATCGGGGTGTGACATAATGGTATCAGAGCACGACTTTACGTCCTTGGACTTTCGATTGAATTTTTTAACTCTGATGTCATTTTCGTAAATCTGATGTTGCTTCTGTGATTGATACATTGGTGCTCTCTCTTAAATGTCCCACGGGATGTCCATATAATAAGTCTATATATTTTGTAAATCGTATGAGAATAGTTTTCAATTAAAACAAAAAAAAATGTTTCACGTAAGATACGGTTGGCTAAGTTGGGTTGGACATATACACCAAGAATTGCTTTGACCTTAGGAAAAGTCATGTGCGAAACTCGAATTGTTTCAAATGGGATCAAAAATTGACTTGACTTATAGAATACGGGATGTCTACCAATAGGAGTTCCATTGAACGATTTTATCGTCAATAAGATATAGATGTAGCGTGCTTGGATTTTGAGGAATCGATTCGAATGAAGATTCGAAGTAATCAATTGTTAATCGAATGATAGTTTTGAGGATTTGTCGAATGACTTCATCCCTGAGTGGTATATTGGATAGCCTTGGGGATGTTGATCAATTGAAGATACGGGGTGCCAATGAGTCTACCATCAAGCGTTGTAGTGAGCAAACCTTAGATTGAACATCATTGAGTAAGTTGTAGTCTTGAAGTTTGATAAGTTGGTTTGAATGAACTAGAGATGACACGCATGGGATTGTGATAGCGCAAGTATTAAATGCAAAATGATCAAGTAGGTAGACTGAATCAAAGAAAAGTTAAGGTCTAATGAATAGATGACTTGACCAAGGAAGTCGATATGAATCGCGTACGAAAAGTTAGTACAATGGGAAGATAGCGTGCATGAAAAAATTTGATTTAGAAGTTGCGAAAGTGACGCTAGGGATTTGGGATAATATTGCTCGACGATTTGAGTTAGCATAGATCGATGCATTTTGAGGAGATATGTTACTCGACGACTTAAGATAGACGAATGGACATATGTGAGTATGGGTTTGAACGAATTGATCATGTGAATGGTTTAGGGATAATGATCAGATTTGATCTTGAATATTGAAGAGATTATCCAGTTCGGACAATAGCATCAGTCGCACGACTCATAATTCGTTGCAAATGAAGATCGCCAGGTTACGTATATCATCGACGGTATTGAGGCGTATCAAAGATAGATATGAGATAACTCGGGGGTACTCTGATTCGAGGAATGACGATCGTGTTAAGTGTTATCATTTCGGTAGATGCTACACTTGGGATTTTGATTGAAATGAATGTTTGGATAAAAATAATCGTGTCTTAATTTCTTCGATGATAACCATAATGTCGACGATCTTGTCTTACGTGAGCGCAACTCCAGCCTCACACATGCGTCACGTCAAATTTGGGGCGATCGTTCCGTATGAGCGCTGACATGGTGATTCATGTCACGGGAATGATCGAACTCAAAAAATCAGGATGTGGCAATTTGGATTGCTTCGACTTGTGATTTGATGCGAAGGTGAATTCGAGGATTGTTCGGACTTATTCTTGATAATTTAGTAAACTTGAGGATTGAGTAGATCCAATCTACGTATCGAGAATGAATTAGTCTAGACTCAAAGCAAGAATTATGCCCTGATGAGAATGATTATCATGCGAGAATGTATGGTGATTTCATGTCCAAGCATAGATAGTTGGACTTGCGTGAGACTGGGGCGTGACATATTGTTATGCTAGACGACCTTGTGATCGATTACGTGAATTGTGATAAACGACTTAGGGAATATGAAATAAGAATTATGGTTTAGTAAAAAATCATCTCGTGGTGAACTTGACTTGGATAGGTAGATTATATCAAACGTGTTCGAAGAGATAGACTATGCGAATTGCTTGTCCGATGAACAAAATTAATATGTCGAAGAAATGGTCGAACGGGACTTACCGTAGGATGGCTTTGTTGAACGACTCGGACCCCTTGGACTAAGTGTTGTAAGTACGAATATGAGAAATCTATGCTCGAAGTTTAGAAATCGGAGTGATGCGAGCTTGGGTAGAAAACCCCGTACTATCAACTTTGGTTTGACCTTAGGATTGGGGTCAGTGTTGATAATATTGTTTAGGAACTATGATTCCAATACCGACGATTGACTTTAGCCTAGAGAGATGGCCTAACGGTTAGGCAAGACGTCTCTGTTTCGAGTGTTAGTATCGTACGATTGGTTTTCAGGATTGATAGGATGAATCGGATATGTGGGATTGGATTCACTATCACAAGGCTTGGCTGAAATATATATATTTTGGGGACGCCTTAAATATATGCACGACCCAACTAAGTGATACGTTGAATTCAAATGAGAATAAAGGAACGAGAATTTATCGATGATTTTGAAATTGTGTGTTACGAAGAAAAATATTGATGGTAGTGTGATCATTGGATTTGTGATGAACTTGAATGTTGGTTGATCAGGTGATTTTTCTAAAATTGAGTTGTCCTGGTGCGAGAGTCATTGAATGTTGAATCGAGTGATAAGTGAGTACTCAGTAAGTTTCGAGGACGAAACTTTTTCTGAGTGTTATATAATGTAGTGCCCCATTCCGTTCAGCTCAATCGAAGGAATCAAAATGCCAACGACATTCGAACTTAGCCATGCAACGGCTTGCTCGAAGTCCCGCTCGGTCGAGACGACTCCTTGCTCAGGTGGGTGGCTTCAGTGAACTTGCCTCAGCTTTGCCTTCGTACTAATAGAACAAAAGTTTTCAAATGCACGAGTAGGCTTGATAATAAAAGAGACGAATCCACATAGCTAAGGAAATAATCCTAACTTGGGTCAAACTGAGTTAGAACATAGAAGAAGATCCTACGGCCGGCTTAGAAGTGTTGCACGATGGCTTGCAAAATGACACTCGGTCCTTCATCCCGTGGCTTGGGAGAAGAAAAGTTGGTCTTCGCCACAAAGCTATGAATTAGCCTAAGTCATAGACATCGCCCGCATAAATGCTTGATAAAGCATGCACGGTTCCAGCGTATAAGGCTTGGCATAGCCTTTGCTCGTCCCACGGGTTAAGTTGCATCGCACGACTTATGGCATAAGTGTAGGCACCCAAATAACTTGGTTGTTCAAAGTCGAACGCGTGCACAGGACGTTCCCATGATGCAAGGCTTGACGCAGCCTTTGCTCATTAAGTTGTTACATGATTTAGTTAGGAAAAGTTATGTTAGGATATCAAAGTCATAACAAGCACTGTCCCATGTTTTTTGCGGTTGTCATAACCACATAGTCCTACGATCTCAAGGCACGTCATATAAAGTATGTCTTGGGCAGTTGTGTCGCATAGAACACAAGTTGGTTTAAGGCACGATGTCACGGACTTAGTGTTTTAAGGCACGAGCCATGGTTGATTCAAATTGAGTTTGGAAAAAGGGCTATCAAATAGTCGTTCCTGAGTTGAGTAAAATGATAAGGCAACATGGAAGAATACTAGCGACCATGGGTCGTCGAGGCAGTCTTAAATACTAGAAGTCTTGAATTTGGTCCTGAAAAGATGGTAACACTAGAAGAAGAACGACTGTATAAGATGTTAGTTCGAATCGAGTGTTGTATGGTCATTGGATAACTTACCGATAAGGGAAATTTTTCTCGAGCGGCAACCCGGGGCCACGGGACCGTTTCGGCCTAGAGGAAACACAGTTTTAGCCGAGCTGGGAGTACCGCTCAGGTTATTCGGGAACTTTCAGGGAGCTCGCTACCTACACTGAAAGCGATGCCGAATAGCAAAGCTAATGTATCCAGGATAGTTTATTGTGCTAGTGACTATTTCATATAGATGAGTCAGCATATTAGCGGTGATCCGCGTGCTTGTCTTTGGATTGAGTTGAGTATTGTGTGCACGGTATCAATGAGTCGAGTTGAATGTGTTCACGGTCAGAACACAATATTTGGGCCTAAATTTTGGCTACAATGAAGACACCATACTTCGGCACGAGATGGGGCGTCAAGTATTAAGTTGTTGGCATAGACTTGCATAAGTTGGATTCGAGTCATGTCGAGTTTAAGTTAGGAAGCACCGTAAGGCAAAGTTGGTTAAGTGACACTTAGTTCACAAATCTTTGGTTGAGTCAGTTGATGATTAAAGCAGCAAAGGTCGTGAGACGGCAATATGGTTAAGTCATACTAAGTTGTGAGGCACGACCTCAATATGGACACGCGAAAAGAGCTTATGATACAACCACGATGTTAGCACAATGGACTTGTTGCACGGTCACATGGAAATTGGGTACTATCGTGTAGTTGCGTCTCTAAGTATGGGCCAAAAGGCAAGCATGACTTATTAAGTTGACGTTGTTGGCACGAGAATGTCTAGAGACAAACTATAAGTAAGTTGTTGGTACAAGGCACGGTGATGGTCTAGAGACACAAAATAGGCTAAGAGTTTATGTCCTAAAATTGATCCTAAGGCAAGAATAGAAAGACAATCATAAAAGTATATGTTGCACAAAGTAAATGAACGTATTGGTTTTGTATGGGTAGGCGAGAAGCTCACTCCACCAGTACAGTTGATTACTGACACCCACACAATATTTATGTACAGGCACAGGTAGAAGCTCGTTAGCACGGAGCTCGCTTAGATGCGTCGAGGCATGGAGTTCCTTGGCATTTTGAATCATGTGGCCTCATGGAGTTTGGACTTATACGGGACATAATGTATGGACATCGCCTATCAGAAGCATTCGCTAGCTCGTTCAAATTATATTGATAGATGAGAGAGAGCAGAGTGACTTATATTGTGAGAAGAGTGAGCTTGAGTGATTGTAACCTTGGCCTCGTTCCCACCTATGTAATCTTTGTTTTAATATCAATAAAGAGCTATTGCATGACTTGTGTTTGTTCTAACTTTTTGCTGGCTTATTCAATATTTCTGCTTTGGGACTTCTGTGCGACGACCATGTCGCTTAGCCTGTAATCGGTCGTTATGGAACCTGCCTTGAGTGAGCATAATTTAGGCTCACGCGGCATCACGCCTTAGTGAGGACGATCGGTCCTACGGGACGAGGCATGACAATACGTACCATCCCAATTATATGTTTATAAAAATCTCGTAGGCTAGAATCATGTATAGCTTGTTGTTGAATCGAGGCTCTTCATATAAGTAGAATTTGTTACTTATACGAGGAGCTCCCCACCAATATCTATATGCAATATCTCCAAATGTTGCATCAATTAAACAACTATGAACATATAATTTATTGTGGTTTAATTCAAATATGATATAAAAACTAACCATCTTCTAAATCTAACATCGGTTGAGATAGATGTGCCACATACAAAAAAATAGCCTTTTGGGACAACAAAAAACGGTTCTAAAAAGAGCTTTTACCATCCTAAATATTATTTAGGATGACAGTTGGGACGGATTCAAACAGTGCTATTTGTCACGCCCTGACTTGCTAAATCGATCGTCCTCATCTTGACTCGAGATAAATCGATTATTAAAGCCGGGGCGTGATATCGTACAAGTCTTTATTGAACTTGTAGAAGGCAAGAATGTGCACTTAAAAATTCTTTTGAGACGACGAGTTGAAATTAAACAGTACAGAGAGTTGAAGGCGAATAATAGGAAGAAATTTAGTTTTTCATTCATAAAACTTGTAAAGTACATGCAAGGTCATTTTTATATTTTATATGCCGCTGCGGCTACATCTTTGAAAATACAAAAGAAAAACTGTCGACAAGCTGCCATAAAATAATCCTTGTCGTTCCATACATTCATGCCTCTTACATTTGAACAAAAGCCTTCGATCTGAATTGGACTTCAAAATAGGACAGCTTCGAGCTGCCTCCCGTTCTTCAGCTTCAGTCTAGTCTCAAGCTCCCGCAACACGCTCGTCACCTGGGGAGTTGGGGGTTAGCACACTTGCTAGTGGATGGGATGAACCCACTCGTCTAAACCGATACTGTTTATCAAGGATTTCTAGCATATGAAGTGATCTTTCTATTTAGAACTATATGATTTGCAGTTCATGTCGAAGGCACATTGTAAAACCCCAAAATTTTTCTAATTATTTTAGTATTTTAAAAATTATTTTTCTATATCATTAGGAATTAATGTGGTAATTGGTATATTAGTAATTATAGATATATAGTAAATATATGATTGTGCTAGATATTCTTAATTACTAATAAATACATTTTTCAATTATTAAAAACCATTTCGTTACGTATTAATAATTTATAGGATTTTTAAATTTTTATTCATATATATATATATATATATATATATATATATATAATATAATATATATATATATACTTTTTTTTATATATATATGTATATATATATATATATAGTTATATATATATAGTTATATATATATATATATATATATATATATATATATATATATATATATATATATATATATATATATATATAACTATATATATAGTTATGATAAAAAAAAAGATTTATGGTGGGCGGCCACACCCAGGTAGGGGGGGCGGGCCAGCCTCAGTGGACAGCAGTCCATTGTATAGAAAAAAAAATGACTGGAGGGGACCAGCCACGTGGGCCGGTCCACCTCACCCGACCCCTCCCAAGTAAAACGTAGCAGCTGCTGCTATAGGGATTAACCGGCCCCACCCCTATAACCGAGAGCAGTTTTCATAGGAGTACTAACCCGAGCCCCATGTATTTTTCTTCCTATTACAATTAGGAATAGCATAGCAGCGGCGACAACATATATAATCTGCTCCTCAAAACCAAACCCTAACTCCTTTCCATCTCCTCTCCACCTCGACCCCAAGGCCGCCAACCTTCCTGCGCATACCCCAGCCGTCGGCGAACCACCGTCGTCAACCGGAGACATCGCCGGAGTCGCGTTCGCGAGAAAACAGAGGAAGTTCTGTTCTCGATCAAATCGCAAGGTACTGTTTTCAACCCAGTATTTCTCCCTTCGTGCTTAGCAGATTCTCGCACCGTAACTTCCTAGGGATAACCAATATAACCATCTAGAAGTCCTCCAACTGGATTGGAGAGTACTCGACCAGATTCCTCAAGAGACTGATTTGAAATTTTCGAAAAACTGTCGGAACAGAACAGTTTCAGGCTGTTCCAAAACCCAACTTAGAAGCCCAATTCTGATCTGTAGGTCGAGAGTTTTTAGAAACTAATTGAAAGCAGTCGTTAACAATATAACCAAGAGTAGAACGCAACTTTTGGATCGAAGTTTCGGTTAATAGGTAGGAAGAAATCTGTTTGTAAAGTTGTCAAAAAAACTGGTTTCTAATCACAAAAATTCTGGAATTTCCACGATACGACGTACGTTCCGACAAACCGGATGACGTGGTCATGCTCTATACGTATCGAAAGGCACGTATGGACGTTGCGGACGTGTGGGAACTGACGGAACTCAGTTTCGTCGCGTGTGTGCGACGAAATCAACGTGTATCCGTCGAGATACCCCCGTATCGACGTTTTGCAAACTTGCCCATAACTTCGTGTACAGTCGTCGAATCGAGACGAAACTTGTGCCAACAGGTCCGGATCAAAATTTTGGTCCTGCATGCCAAGTTTGGTTCGATTCTGAGAAGGTCGAATCGGAACCCAATTTTGGCGTGCCCGCGACCCACTCAAACGGGCGATTTTGTACACGGCTCCTCGGAATCCAAAACTGGACATACCATTGAGTTCCTCTCCTCAAACTGAAACTGTAAACATATAGTTTGACAACTTTAGAGATCGTAGACTTTGGCACACGTTTCGGTGCAAAGCGGGTCCAACGACGGACATCGTTTTGACCCGAAATTACGATTTTGCTCCTGTTCCAGAATTTGACTTTTGGACAGGCATTTCCTTGGTATATCTTCTTCATCGAGATCATTTTTGATGTTTGTTTCAGCGTTTGGAGTCATCTATGAATTGTGAGTTTTGGTGCTGACACTTGCTACTCTTGGATTTGCCCTTCTCACACTGCAGGCAAGATACCTTGCCACCTTACTCTGTGAATTATTATATTCTTATTTTCAGTTGTTATTTTCAACATTTTATTTCGTGTTATTTAAACTGTGCGTCCAAGTACACTTGGGTGCAAGCGACTCTATCGGTCGTTTTTCTTGCTTTATTTATTCTCTTGCATTGACTTAGTTTATTGACCACCCATTGATGTTGAGGTATTGGTATATCTCATACGGCCTTGACACTTGTTGTATCACGTAATGTGAGTCACATATAGGACACGTATCCGCGTAGTTGGCTGGCCACCGATACGTATGGAGTGTGCGACGGATAGGGGTAACTGCCAATAGAATTGCATGCTAGAGGACTTGGTGGTTACTAGAGGTACATATCAGTCATGGAGATGATGATACTAGGCATTGGGTGGGGAGAACATTACCTGACGTATGGGCTTCGATTGTACTTCCCTTATAACCCGGAAGCTCCGCTGGAGATACGGGTATGAGCCTCTCAAGTTGGCCACTGTCGTTTTTCAACGACATGCTCTTGGTCACTGGTGCCCAAGAGGGGACTATACCGGATCCTATATTCAGCCAGGGCTCATGCGTCGAAGGAATGTATCTCAACCGTATGTTCACAGTAGAATGGCCAGGAACCCGATTGCATGCATACCTTTCTCTCTTATTATATTATCACAGTTTATATGGCATGGTGTTTTCTTGTATCTTGCTATATCCCCTGAGGACCTGGTTATCTCTCCAGATTTAGACGATTTTCCACATGAGTACGAAACGGCTTTGGAGCTATCTTACATTGATGACGAGGCAGTGCCTTATGACTTCTAGTCTATTTCTTATCTGAGACAGTTGTAGACATTATTTTACATCTCTTTTCTTTCTATTTTGCGGAGGTCGGACTCCGATCTTGTGAGACTATTTTTCATAGCTGTTTGGAGTGAGTATGTTCACCCGGCTATCTTTTGATACTCTGCTTTATTTATTTGGACTTTATTATCTTCTGTGTTGAGCTGTGATGAGATTAGATATGTTATTCTGGCCTGTGATTATTTATTTACAGCTTATGTGCATATACGAGGATTCTATATATTGGAGCATTCTTCGTGTATGTGCAGCTGGCATGTTCTCGTACTTGGTCCTACGTATTTTGGGACTGGGGCGTTACATGTTTTTGTGGTGGCCCATGCAGGTCTATCTAATATTGTTGGGTTACATGACTGTGCCCAACAAGCCTGTATATAGGAATAGGAATATCTCATCCAGAACTACTACTATCTCTTGACTTCCAATCTTTTTGAAACTTTCTTGATTATTCGATTTACTTCATATCTAATCTTTCCTAATATCAACTTATCTTCCTCGTGCCAACAGTATGAATCTACGAAGTGGACGCACTTCTGCCTTGGCCCTCACATCTGGTGAAGAGGCTACTTCGGAGGGACAGAATCCCCCCATGACTCCAGCGACACCTTACCAGCCAGGACTGTCGCAGCCTACTATGACACCGACGACGGAGTACCCAGAGGTCGCAGCACCCCCAGGCAGCCAGGCTGGATAGACTACTACCATGCCGCCGGAAGGAAATGTACCACTGCCTCCACCACCACCATTTCCTCAGCAGTTTTCCCCACAGTTGGGACCTCAGATGCCTCCACCTCCGACTGATGGGAGCCCTACTACTCAGTTTATGTATGCCATGATACAAGCTCAGTGGCAGCAGACTGAGCTGATGAGACAGACGATGATGGCAGCTATGGCTAGACCTCCACCACCACCTCCAGTACCAGCACCAGCACTGGCTCTGCATCCCTATGAAGGCTCTATCAAAAAATTTACAGATATGAACCCCGAGGCCTTTAGCGGGACGGAGAAGCCATTAGAGGTGTCACAGTGGCTTATTTGTACCGAAAAGCTACTGAAGGCATCCCAGTTGCCAGCTCGAGATTGGATGACAGCAGTGGACTTACTGTTAGAAGACAATACTCACCACTGGTGGAAGGCGGAAGAGAGACGATTAGGCTCTGGGATCACTTGGAAGCAGTTCTATGACACATTTTATGAGAGATTCTTCCCTATTCATGTTCGAGATGATCTCTACGACCAGTTCCTCCATCTGAAGCAAGGGAATATGACAGTTGATGAGTATGACTCAGAGTTCAATCGCCTGAGTCGATTTGGTGTGGGATTGATTCCGACAGAGTTAGAAAAGGCGAAGAGATTTCACCAGGGCTTGCACCAGAGCTCAAGTCTTATACGACTACTCAGTCTCAAGTCTCCCATTCGGCTGTCTTGGAAGAAGCTCGTGCTCAGGAGATTCTTCGTAAGGAACAGCAGCAGACATCGAGGCGCCATACCCCAGCAGCTACACCAGCCCGAGCTACTCAGAGTGGACCTATCAGGAGGACTACAGGACAGTACCAGCAGAGGCACACACCTTATCAGAAGCCCACTTACAACTTTTGCGGGAAGCAGAGGCATATTAGAGATGACTGTCGACTTCGTCTGGGCTTATGTTTGAGATGTGGATCAGGACAGCACTTGGCCAGAGATTGTCCTGAGCAGCAGGCTCTAGTTCAGGCACATCAAGCCCAGAGGCCCACAGCCCCAGCACCTCGTCCACCATTACCCCCACAGACAGCACAGTACCACAAGGCCGGAGCTCAAGGCCCAGGACAGAACCAAGGAAAGGCATTCTCTCTAGCTGTTGAGAATATAGAGACAGAGGCAGAGGTCATAGCAGGTATGGTTTTAGTTGCATCTTTTCCTGCTATTACATTATTTGATACTGGAGCCACTCATTCATTTATAGCCACTAGTTTTGCCACTAGACACAGCATTCCCATCACACCCTTAGCTAAGAATGTTAAAATTCTCACTAGAGGAGGAGTTGTACCTGTTAGTGGTATTTGTAGACTTTGTCCTGTAGTGATAAATGGAAGAGAGATGATGGCACGGCTTCTTGTTTTCCCTATGCCGACATTTGATGTGGTTCTTGGAATGGACTGGTTGAGTCAGCATTTCGCTCTCATAGACTGCCATAAGGGCAGTATTATCTTTAGACCATCGAATGCGACAGAGTTTGAGTTCACCAAAGAAGACGGAGATAGTTGTGAGGCACCCACAGCGGAGACTCATATGATGATGCACGACACCCCTCAGCACCCTATTATCACCGAGTTTGAGGATGTATTCCCCGAGGAGTTGCCAGGACTACCACCTGACCGAGATATTGAGTTTTCTATTGAGCTTATTCTCGGAGCCGAGCCTATTTCATCTCGAGTATACCGTCTGGCACCCAAGGAGTTGGTAGAGGTGAAGACGCAGATTGATGACTTAATAGAGAAGGGATTTATTCGTGCCAGTGCGTCACCATGGGGAGCAACCGTTCTTTTTGTGCCTAAGAAAGACGGGACAATGCACATGTGCATTGACTACAGAGCGTTGAATGCAGTGACGGTGAAGAACAAGTATCCCTTGCCGCGTATAGATGATTTATTTGACCAACTGAGTGGAGCAAAAGTATTCTCTAAGATTGACTTACGATCGGGCTATCACCAATTGAAGGTTAGGAAGGAAGATATTGCCAAGACGGCTTTTCGATCGAGGTATGGACACTACGAGTTCTTGGTCATGTCTTTCGGTTTGACCAACTCTTCCGCAATTTTTATGAATTTAATGAACAAGATCTTTCACCAGTACTTGGACAAATTTGTAGTAGTTTTTATAGACGATATCTTGATTTACTCCAAGAGTCAAGAGGAGCATGAGCAGCATCTACGGATAGTTTTGGGAACATTGAGGAACGAGAGACTCTTTGCGAAGCTTAGAAAGTGTGATTTCTTTCTCAAGGAAGTATCATTCCTTGGTCATATTGTTACGGGTGATGGCATATCAGTGGACCCAGAGAAGATCACGGCATTCAAATCATGGCCCACTCCCACAACAGCTTCTGAATTGAGAAGTTTCCTCAGACTTGCGGGTTATTACCGACGGTTCGTGGAAGATTTCTCTCGAATAGCGGGGCCTATGACCCGATTAACTTGCAAGGATCAGGAATTTGTATGGACAGACGAGTGCCAAGCCGCTTTTGATGAGTTGAAGAAGCGATTGACCACAGCACCGATCTTGACACTACCATCGGGCCCAGGAGGATTTGTGATCTACAGCGACGCATCCGGGAAGGGATTAGGATGTGTATTGATGCAGCACGGTCGTGTAGTAGCGTATGCATCGCGACAGTTGAGAGTGCATGAGAAAAATTATCCGATCCACGATCTAGAGCTCGCAGCGGTTATCTTTACTTTGAAGCTATAGAGGCACTACTTGTACAGCGAGAAGGTTGATATCTACACTGATCATAAGAGCCTCAAGTACGTGTTCACACAAAAGGAGTTGAATATGCGACAGCGATGTTGGTTGGAGTTGATGAAGGATTATGAGATTGAGCTACATTATCATCCGGGCAAGGCTAATGTCGTGGCAGACGCATTAAGCCGTAAGTCCATGGCACACTTTTTGACTACACAGAAGGAATTGATTAGAGACTTGGAGCAGCTTGGTTTTGAGGTAGTATTGCCTGGAGCAGATAGCGTATTAGCCAACCTCCAGGTGCAATCATCATTAGTAGAGCACATCAAGGCAGCATTGCCCAATGACGCTAGATTTCGACGGCTCAAGGAGAGGACTGAAGCAGGAGAGCAGACAGGTTTGAGGATCCACTCAGATGGGACACTGCGATGTGGCAATCGTATTTATGTACCCAATGGAGATCTATGGCAGGAGCTGATGGCCGAGGCTCACAGTTCGACTTACTCTATTCATTTCGGAGGGACCAACATGTATCGTGACTTACGACAGTATTATTGGTGGCATGGAATGAAGCGAGAGATAGCTCGTTTCGTTGCCAAGTGCTTGGTATGTCAACAAGTTAAGGCGGAGCACCAGAGAACGGCCGGATTATTGCAGCCGCTACCCATTTCCGAGTGGAAGTGGGAGCACATTACTATGGATTTCGTCACGAATTTTCCTCGGAGTCCTAGAGGACGTGACACAGTATGGGTGATTATTGATAGGCTTACGAAGTCGGCCCATTTCTTACCTTTTAGAGTGGGCCAGTCGACAGAGGTATTGGCGGAGATGTATATGGAGCAGATTGTGAGATTGCACGGTGTGCCTGTTAGTATTGTGTCGGACCATGACTCGAGATTTACCTCATACTTTTGGAGGATCATGCAAGAGAGTTTGGGCACTCGATTGAAGTTTAGCACATCGTATCATCCGCAGACAGACGGCCAGTCGGAGCGTACCATTCAGACGCTAGAGGATATGTTGAGAGCGTGTATGCTTGATTTTGGCGGTTCATGGGAGGACCATCTTCATCTTGTAGAATTTTTCTACAATAATAGCTATCAAGCGAGCATTCAGATGGCTCCGTTTGAAGCATTATATGGTAGGAAGTGTCGGTCTCCTGTTTGTTGGAGCGACATAGGAGAGCGACAGCTATTGGGTCCCGAGTTGGTCTTGAGCACAGTGGAGACAGTGAAGAAGATTCAGGACCACCTGCGAGCAGCGCAGGATCGTCAGAAGCAGTGGGCAGATAATCGTCGTCGACCCTTGGAGTTCAAAGAGGGTGACCATGTGTTCTTGAAGATATCCCCCACTAGAGGCACGATTCGATTCGGATGACGTGGCAAGTTGAGTCCAAGGTACATCGGCACTTTCGATGTCTTGGAACGTGTTGGAGAGGTTGCCTACAGATTGGCATTACCACCGTCACTAGAGGGAGTACATGATATATTCTATGTATCTCAGCTGAGGAGGTACGTGGCGGACATCAATCATGTGCTTGATCACTCCGAGATCACAGTTGGACCGAGTTTGTCGTACGAAGAGCAACCAGTAGGTATCCTCGATCGCCGAGTTAAGGTGTTACGGAATCAATCTATTCCATTGGTTCGCGTGGCATGGAAGCATCACTCGCCAGGGGAGTCTACTTGGGAGCGCGAGGACGACATCTGAAATCGCTACTCGCATTTGTTCGAAGGGGAAGGTATGTCTTGCATTTATAATTCCATGCATTGCATTAATCCCCCGGCCTTAGTTTAATTTCGAGGACGAAATTTTCTTTAAGTTGGGTAGGATGTAAAACCCCAAAAATTTTCTAATTATTTTAGTATTTTAAAAATTATTTTTCGATATCATTAGGAATTAATGTGGTAATTGGTATATTCGTAATTATAGATATATAGTAAATGTATGATTGTGCTAGATATTCTTAATTACTAATAAATATATTTTTCAATTATTAAAAACCATTTTGTTACGTATTAATAATTTATAGGATTTTTAGATTTTTATTCATATATATATATATATATATATATATATATATATATATATATATATACATATATATATATATATATATATATATATATATATATATATATATATATATATAACTATATATATAGTTATGATAAAAAAAAAGAAGATTTATGGTGGGCGGCCACACCCAGGTAGGGGGGGCGGGCCAGCCTCAGTGGACAGCAGTCCATTGTATAGAAAAAAAAAGATGACTGGAGGGGACCAGCCACGTGGGCCGGTCCACCTCACCCGACCCCTCCCAAGTAAAACGTAGTAGCAGCTGCTGCTATAGGGATTAACCGGCCCCACTCCTATAACCGAGAGCAGTTTCCATAGGAGTACTAACCCGAGCCCCATGTATTTTTCTTCCTATTACAATTAGGAATAGCATAGCAGCGGCGACAGCATATATAATCTGCTCCTCAAAACCAAACCCTAACTCCTTCCCATCTCATCTCCACCTCGACCCCAAGGCCGCCAACCTTCCCGCGCACACCCCAGCCGCCGGCGAACCACCGTCGTCAACCGGAGACATCGCCGGAGTCGCGTTCGCGAGAAAACAGAGGAAGTTCTTTTCTCGATCAAGCTGCAAGGTACTATTTTCAACCCAGTATTTCTCCCTTCATGCTTAGCAGATTCTCACACTGTAACTTCCTAGGGATAACCAATATAACCATCTAGAAGTCCTCCAACTTGATTGGAGAGTACTCGACCAGATTCCTCAAGAGACTGATTTGAAATTTCCGAATAACTGTCGGAACAGAACAGTTTCAGGCTGTTCCAAAACCCAACTTAGAAGCCCGATTTCGATCTGTAGGTCGAGAGTTTTCAGAAACTAATTGAAAACAGTCGTTAACAATATAACGAAGAGTAGAATGCAACTTTTGGATCAAAGTTTTGGTTAATATGTAGGAAGAAATCTGTATGTGAAGTTGTCGGAAAAACTGGTTTCTAATCACAAAAATTCTGGAATTTCCACGATACGACGTACGCTCCGACAAACCGGGCGACGTGGTCGCACACTATACGCATCGAAAGGCGCGTATAGAAGTTGCGAACGTGTGGGAACTGACGGAACTCAGTTTCGTCGCGTGTGTGCGACGAAATCAACATGTATCCGTCGAGATACCCCCGTATCGATATTTTGCAAACTTGCCCATAACTTCGTGTACAGTCGTCGAATAGAGACGAAACTTGTGCCAACAGGTCCGGATCGAAATTCTGGTCCTGCATGCCAAGTTTGATTCGATTCTGAGAAGGTCGAATTGAAACCCAATTTTGGCGGGCCCGCGACCCACTCAAATGGGCGATTTTGTACACGGCTCCTCGGAATCCAAAACTGGACATACCGTTGAGTTTCTCTCCTCAAACTGAAATCGTAGACATGTAATTTGACGACTTTAGAGACCGTAGACTTTGGCACGCATTTCGGTGCAAAGCGGGTCCAACGGCGGACATCGTTTTGACCCAAAATTACGATTTTACCCCTGTTCCAGAATTTGACTTTTGGACAGGCGTTTCCTAGGTATATCTTCTTCACCGAGATCATTTTTGATGTTTGTTTCAGCGTTTGGAGTCATCTGTGAATTGTGAGTTTTGGTGCTAACACTTGCTACTATTGGATTTGCCCTTCTCGTACTGCAGGCAAGATACCTTGCCACCTTACTCTGTGAATTATTATATTCTTATTTTTACTTGTTATTTTCAGCATTTTATTTTATGTTATTTAAACTGTGCGTCCAAGTACACTTGGGTGCAAGCGACTCTATCGGTCATTTTTCTTGCTTTATTTATTCTCTTGCATTGACTTAGTTTATTGACCACCCATTGATATTGAGGTATTGGTATATCTCATACGGCCTTGACACTTGTTGTATCACATGATGTGAGTCACATACAGGACACGTATCCGCGTAGTTGGCTGGCCACCGATACGTATGGAGCGTGCGACGGATAGGGGTAACTGCCAATAGAATTGCATGCTAGAGGACTTAGCGGTGACTAGAGTTACATGTCAGTCATGGAGATGATGATACTAGGCATTGGGTGGGGAGAACATTACCTGACGTATGGGCTTCGATTGCACTTCTCTTGTAACCCGAAAGCTCCGCTGGAGATACGGGTATGAGCCTCTCAGGTTGGCCACTGTCGTTTTTTAACGACATGCTCTTGGTCACTGGTGCCCAAGAGGGGACTATACCGGATCCTATATTCAGCCAGGGCTCATGCGTCGAAGGAATGTATCTCAACTGCATGTTCACAGTAGAATGGTCAGGAACCCGATTGCATGCATACCTTTCTCTCTTATTATATTATCACAGTTTATATGGCATGGTGTTTTCTTGTATCTTGCTATATCCCCTGAGGACCTGGTTATCTCTCCAGGTTTAGACAATTTTCCACAGGAGTACGGAGCAGCTTTGGAGCTATCTTACATTGATGACGAGGCAGTGTCTTATGACTTCTAGTCTATTTCTTATCTGAGACAGTTGTAGACATTATTTTACATCTCTTTTCTTTCTATTTTGCGGAGGTCGGACTCCGATCTTGTGAGACTATTTTTCATAGCTGTTTGGAGTGAATATGTTCACCCGCTATCTTTTGATACTCTGCTTTATTCATTTGGACTTTATTATCTTCTGTGTTGAGCTGTGATGAGATTAGATATGTTATTCTGGCCTGTGATTATTTATTTACAGCTTATGTGCATATACGAGGATTCTATATATTGGAGCATTCTTCGTGTATGTGCAGCTGGCATGTTCTCGTACTTGGTCCTATGTATTTTGGGACTGGGGCGTTACACACATTTTAATCAGTAAACAACATAACCAATCTCAACTTATCTTACCACGACCGTGCTCCTTTCCTGCACAAAATAGATATAATACTTACCACCTGCACATGTAACTCCCTATAACTGATTTTGGTGAAATTAGATAATTTTCTATAATTCTATTCAAGAGTATAATATTGATTCTTAAATAAAGATAAGTTTACAAAATCAATTCTATTTTGTGCTATTGAATATATATATTATTGTTTTCTATTGATATTCCTATGTTGATTATTAATAATAGTAATAAATATTTAAATATGATAATGTTTGCAATTTTAAATAATATTGTATGATAGTAATTAGGATTACTATTGGGTTAAGCAAGTTGTAAAGAAATTTTCTTTTTAAATTTGAATCTGGATTATTAACATTGGTAAGTAAATTGGTTAGACCCTAACTACTATTATAAGTGGAAAGTAATTATGGTTATAGTGATTAAATTTTAGTTATTTTCCTAAAGTCTGTTACGTTTTATGAACTTGTTAACCATAGAATGTGGGTGACTAATTTTATTAATTCTGATAATTTTGAATTATTTTTATTAAAGTTAATTCTGATCATTTATTTGCTAAGCAGGTAATTAATTAGTGGTTATAAGTTAGGAATAACTGAATTTGTTAATTAGTTAGGAATCTGTTAGAATTTATAGTAAAACCTTTTGAAAACTGTTAGAAGAAATATTTGAATTTTTGAAATATGTTAATATTTGAAATATTTGAAAATCTATTACAATTAGTTTCAAAAGCCCCCAGATCTATTCCTAATTACCAGAATTGCCACTGTCCTATCTTGGAGGAACACCCCCAGATCTATACCTATTCACAATAATGCCACAGAATATTTTATTATAAATTCTGACAGTATTAGTACACAGTACACGAATTCCAAAGTCCTGACACTTTCTCTCTCTACTTTCTCTCTACACTCTTTCTCTCTCCTCTCAGTAGTGGAGAACCCCGGTTGACCACCACCATCCCTGGCCGAGCACCACCACCACCATCATCATCGGAGTTCATCACCACCGCGGGACTCACTGGGGATTTGGCTCACGCCTAGCCAGAGTTTGATGCCGTGCCGACCTCGGGGATCACCACCTCGACTGCAGAGCCGAGCGCCACTCCTCGAGTGACGAGCTTCGCCGTCGACGCCGCCACCTCGAGCGTGCACCGAGTCACTGTCGTCCACTTCGAAGACTGAGTCACTTCTTGACTGCAGCATCGGAGCCGTACATCGTCCCGGAGCCACCGCCGACCGGATCCACTGCTCGGAGGCACCGAACCGAGCCGCCCCGACTGCTCACCGCCATCCCCGCCGCCATCGAGAATCGGGGATCAGAGTCAACGCTTCGCAACGAGCCATCACAGAGCGCCGTCGCCGTCCTCCCCGAGAGACACCGACCAGATCCGCCGTGCTTCAAGGTAAGCGTTGCCTCTATCTCTCGAACCCCTTTCTTTCTTGCTTGCTTCTAGAGTTTCAAGTTTGGATTAGGGTTTCATAGTCTGGGGAGAGGAAGTATTGAGTGAGGACTTTAGGAAGGAAGGCTGGTTGTATTTAGGGTTAGGGTTCATGGGAAGGGCTGGAAGAAGGAAGCGGCCATGAGAGAATAGGATTTCGGCTGTGGATGAGAGAGTAGGTGTTGTGTATGTAGCTAAGGTGAGCTGAGGAAAGAAAAAGGGATTAGGAATAGAGAGGTTTGAACTTGGTGGCTGAGAATAAAGAATTGGTGATAGTGGAGTATAGGAATAATTAGGATTTCTTTCCACTTGAGTGTGGCCACAGAAAAGAGATGGGTAGTAGCAGCTTGGCCCTTCAGAAATCGTAGAGCTGGCTTAGGTGGCCATTGGGTTTGATGAGTCACTGTCTCTTCGAAAATTGAAGGGACAGTCTGTGGGTTCGAGATTTGAAGAGACAAACATTACGATTGGCTATAGTTAATGTAGTAGTAGGCATGGTTCAAATGTCAGTAGACTGTCTACGTGTCCATCTTTTATGTGCAATAAGCTTAAATGATTAAGTTGTTGTTTTAATTCAGGTTAGTAGAAATAATGGTTAATAGGCCAGATTGGATTCCAGTGTTATGTCTAGAGATAGGTGTGGACTGTGTACAGTAAATTGTATTGGAAAAAGAAGTTAATAGCAGTATTTGAATGAGGTCTTGGGCTGACTTTAGATCTTGGGCTAAATTGTTAATAAATTGCAGCAATAGTAATATATATGGACCGGTGTGCTAGACTGTGGCCTACGTGAGTTGAGTGAGTTGGGCTGATGATGGGATGGGTTAAATTGCTTACTGTTTTAATATCTTTCATGTTATAAATAGTGACATTTAATAATTTTAGTTAAATAATAATAATATTGCTAGTATTATTTGGCGTAAAATGATATTTGCTAATATTTACATAAATATTTAATATCAATATTTTGTAAATAGATTAGCTTGCAAGTATTTTCTAAATAATAATGATTTTGTTAAAACATAGTTAAAATAATTACTTTTGATTAAAGCTATAATATATATAAATAGTTTCTAAAATATTGCTAGCTAGTATAAATATATATAGTTAACTTGGATTATATTATAGTTAGCAAGTTTATGGTTAGTTAGCCTTTTAGCTAATTATTATTTTAAATCTAAATGTTTCCTTTTACTAAAATATTGTCACTAGTATAATAATGTATATTTTCTAGAAAATTGTTAGTTATCTAGTTAGTTAATGATCTTTATTTTAAAAACCCTAACAAGCTTGTACCAAATACCAGGTGACATTACATCCATGCAGTACTACTCCCGTGCTTCCAAAGCAAGGCAAGTACACCGACTCGAACTTGTGTATTTCTGTCTTACATTCATGTGCCATGTTCTCATATTGGATACGTGATACACACGATTGCATCGTCCTTGTTCGTCATTGTATTGTGAGTCATTGTTATTACGGGGATTGGGGAAAATATTTTAACTTTTGTGTGACCACACCCAATATAGGTATTGTGGATAGCCTAATCGTACACTCATGTACGATTAAGCCGTACCTTGTACAATTGATTGATTATGGATTGATTGTGGATTTTGGTCCTTAGCCGGTCACACATTAGTTTAATATTTCAAAAAGGTCACACTTGTATTGATTGTCGTGTTCATCTTATTGTTCATTGATTGGCGTGTTCATTGTCTTCGCATATTGATTGTCGTGTCCATTGTCTTCAGTTTGTATTTTATTTCTGGTACCATAGTTTCATTTTCAGTTCTTGTACTCTAGTTTCACCTTGTACTCTGTAGTTCAGATTATATTGTATATTATTCTTGTCGGGGTTGTACTTTGCTCTTTTCTTGACAGGATACGTTGTAGGTGCTTGAGGCCATGTGGAGCATGATGGTATCACTGGAATTGCAAGATTAGTTTATTATTTAGTTTTCTGGAGATTGTACTTTTATGATTTCATTATTGTATATTTTATTTTATCAGATTTGTCTTCGGATAACATTGTAAAATGACTTGATGGATATTGGTGATCTTTTGGGATGTTTATAGATTCTATGATTGTTTACATTACATTGTGACTTGGAGTTTTCTTTAGTATTGTACAGATTAATTCGTCGTGTCCAACGACGAAGGCTGGGCGTGTCCGACTCATGTCCGATTATTCGGGAGCGGGTCGTGACAGCACAAGATAATAGGTGAGCATGCAATCTATCTTATATACAGTTATTGGTGATATCGACACCAAGAAGGACGATTACGTAGCATTGCGACGCGTCCTACCAGTCCAGGTTGTGAGCCTAACTGAAGATCTCGCAATGCCTCGCGTAGAATCACGATTCCATAATTTTCTCCTAGGTCGATTCGGTCCCAGCGCTCCGGGCACCGTTTTGAGAAAAGCTTATCTTGTGCACAAGTCGTCCATGACCATGCGAATGTATGAACAGTTTAATATGTATGAAGTAAATTGCATAGCGCGGACAATATTAAACCACATAATCATTTTTACTTGTGCAAGAGTTCTTTTCTCTGAAGCCGTACGTTCTGATTTAACATCCCGTAGGCACCAAATTCTCTTAGACGTAATATACCGCAACCAATGTTTCTTCATTATGTTTTGCAGAACATAAATTAATTATCTCTTTCCTAGAACTTTACCTTTTCTCTTTTTGGTGTGAAACTTATAAATTCGGAGTTAATTTCTCTAAATTGATATAATTATCCCAAGTTCTTGATCTTGGTGGTAAAGCATACATCCAGTTAGCATCATCGATTTGAACGTTGAACTTTAAGAATTTATTGACGGAAAGGAGTAGAAAAGAAGGAGCCGAAGAACCATCCACCTAAAGAGATTGCACCGGGAGTAGGAGATCGCTTCGCGACGGTCAAGCGTCAGTTACACGAACTCCTACAATGGCAGAGCATCGAATTAGAATCCCTCCTTTAATCCTTCCTTCGAAATTTCCAAAGACGTATTCAGAAATCGACGCGGAAGCATACTTATCAAACCCAAGCAACAAATCATTCAGAAAGCCAAGAAAACCAACAAAACCAACAACAAACCGGTTCGTCGCTCTCTTTAGAGTTCATTCTCCAAGACATAGTCTGCTGTATCTAGGACTTATTCCAGCAGTATCCGATCCATTAGTTGGAACGGTACTCATATCATTCGTCCAAATCGATTTTATTGATGCCATGGTTTTCGTATACCAAACTCGTCACTGAGTCAGACTGGCCATCTATGTTTTCGACCATGTCTGACTTGCCACGAGCCTATTACATAGTGCTTTACTCCAACAAGAGCGGAGCACTACATAATATACCACTAAGAAAAAGTTTTGTTCCGAAACTTAAGAACAAGGGTCTGACCTTCGTCGACAAAAAGTGAAGGGTACTTCTCCTTCATTTTCGTCTCTAGATCCCACGTCGAATCCTCAACTGTATGGTTGTGCCAGAATATGCGAACCAAGGACATCGATCGGCTCCGTAGGATCTTTTCTTTATGGTCCAAAATTTGTATGGGCTCTTCCGAGTATGATAGATCGGCGCACAGCTCCAACTGATCGAAGCTAACTACATGACTTGGGTCATGCACGTACTTCCAGAGTTGAGAGACGTGGAAGATGTTGTGCAGTTCAGCCAAGGCAGGAGGTAGCACAATCTGCTAAGCAACTGCCGCCACTCTTTCGATAATCTCGAAGGGTCCTACAAATCTCGAACTTAGTTTGCCCTTTACTCCGAATCGCATGACGCCCCGCACCGGCGTCACCTTCAGAAACACATGGTCCCCGGCCAAAAAATCTATCAGTCGCCGACGAGTATCTGCATAACTTTTTTGTCGACTCTGAGCAATACGGAGCTTATTTCGAATCATGCGGAACTTCTCAAAGGCTTGTTCGACTAGTTCTGGCCCGAGCACCTATCGCTCCCCAACTTTATCCTAGCAAATCGGAGATCAGCACTTCCTCCCGTAAAGTACCTCGTAGGGAGCCATCTGGATGCTTGATTGATAACTGTTGTTGTACGCAAAATTTGCAAGTGGCAAGTGCGTATCCCAACTAGTCTTTAAATCTATTGCACACAGACGTAACATATCTTCTAGGATCTGATTCACCCTTTCTGTCTTGCCATCGATTTGCGGGTGGTACGCGGAGCTAAGGTTCACTTTAGTGCCTATTGCCGCTTGCAGACTCGTCTAGAAATATGACAAGAATTGCCCATCTCTGTCCAAAATGATTGTGGCAGGTACCCCGTAGAGTCGGACAATCTCATTGATATAGATCTGAGCTAACCGATCGACACTCCATGATACTTTGATAGCGATAAAATAAGCGGATTTGGTCAATCGATCGACAATGATCCAAATTGCATCATTTCCCTGCGGCGTCTTCGAAAGGCCCACGATAAAATCTATTGAGATGTCGTTCCACTTCCATACTGGAATGTCGAGGCTTTGTAGCTCCCCACCTGATCTTTGGTGCTCGGCTTTCACCTGTTGACAGGCCATGCACGGTGACACAAAAGTTGTCACGTCTTTCTTTATGTCGTGCCACCAAAAGGTCGTGTGCAAGTCCTTGTACATCTTGATGCTTCCAGGATGTAACGAGTACTTCGCATAGCGGGCCTCCATCAGAATTTCTTTTATAAGTTCGGCATGGTCCGGCACGCATATTCTCCCCTTCATCTATGTCATTTTGCCCTCGACCACCACAAAGTCTGCCACCTTCCCTGTTAAAATCAGCTCACGCATCTTCTTCAGGAATGGGTCGTCCTCATGTGCAATCTTTATCTTGTTATGCAAGCTCGACTCAATGTACAATTGGACCAATTGTGCTCCACGGTATCGAATTCAGAGTTCGATACCCATTTCTTCCAAGTCTCGCTATATGTCACAGTTGATAGCCAGGCACCCTGCGAACATTCTGCTCAGAGCATCCGCTTTCCTTACCCGGCGTGTACTCGATAGTCAGATCATAGTCTTTGATGAGTTCGAGCCAACGCCACTGCCATAAGTTCAGGTCCCGTTGGGTAAAGATATATTTGAGGCTTTTATGATCCATATAGATGCTGCAAGACACACCATAAAGATAGTGCCACCATAGCTTTAAAGCGAACACAATCGCCGCTAGCTCAAGATCATGCGTAGGGTAATTCTTCTCATGTTGCTTCAATTGTTTCAATGTAAACAAAATCACCTTATCCCTTTGCATGAGCACGTATCCCAAGCCAGTTCTCGATGCATCGCTAAATATTTGAAATCCTTCTGGTCCGTCCGGAAGTGCAAGGATTGGAGCTGAGATAAGCCGTTTCTTTAACTCCTGAAAGCTAGATTCACAGTCGTCGTTCCACTCGAATGTGACTCCCTTTTAGGTGAGACGAGTCAGAGGCGACGCAATCTTGGCAAAGTCTTTCACAAATCTTCGATAGTAGCCTGCCAAGCCGAGAAAACTTTGGATGTCGCATGCCGAGGTAGGCCGCTTCTACTCAACTATCGCTTCATTTTTTTGGGTCCATGGTGATGCCTTCAGCTAAAATAACGTGCCCAAGGAACATCACACTGCTCATCCAGAACACGCATTTACTTAATTTAGCATAAAATTGATGTTCACGCAGAGTCTTTAGCACCATCTTCAAATGCCCCACGTGCTCGTCCTTGCTTTTCGAATATATGAGAATGTCGTCGATGAAGACGATTGTCACTCCCCGTTCCCAGAATACATATTTTAATACATGTACTGATTTAATATATTTAATTAAATACTTATCATGTATTATTTCGTATTTAAATCTCTTTAAATTCATGTTAATTAAATTCCTGCAATTAATTTTCTGTATTTTACTTCCTGCTTTTATTCTCTGCTTTAGCTTACTTTAGGTTTGGCCTAGGTTGGTTTATTTTTGGGTTATGGCGGTTCATCATGAACCGAACCCACCTACCACCACCACTTCCATTTAAAGCCCCCAAACTCTTTCTCTCTCTTCATTACTCTCCTTCACCATTACTCTTCTTCTTTCTTATTACTCTCTCCACCTACCAAACCCATAGGCAAGTACATCTTGCTTCTTCATGAGGACCCATTTTTATGGTTCCGTTCTCTTCTCCTTGTGATTCTAAGAGAGTTTAGAACTTGGTATTTTTTATTTTAAAGTTTTATTTTTAGTAGATCTAGAAATTAGTTGTTTTCGGATTTTGGTGGTTTTGATCTATCAAACTTCTTTGTTTTTAAGTTTTGATGGTTCCATGTTGTAGAGAATTTTATTCTACCCAATTTTGACCTTTGCAAAGTTGGATTTGGACTTGTTTTGATCAAGTTATGGACTTTTGAAGCCTTGGGTGCAACCATGGAGTTCTTGCCATTTTGGAGAAGACAGTGAGCAGTGCGCGAGCTTTTTAGCTTGCGTCACTGAGCTGCACGTGCTCTTTAGTGCAGCGTAGCCTGACCCATACGCTGCCTTGATAAGGAGTCGTATAGAGTTCATACGCTGCCTTTTGGAAGCGTATGACTTGCGTACGCTAGCATGGATAGTAAGGAGTCGTATGGAGTTCATACGCTGCCTTTTGGAAGCGTATAACTTGCGTACGCTAGCATGGATAGTAAGGAGTCGTATGGAGTTCATACGCTGCCTTTTGGAAGCGTATGACTTGCGTACGCTAGCATGGATAGTGAGGAGTCGTATAGAGTTCATACGCTGCCTTTTGGAAGCGTATGACTTGCGTACGCTGGCTTGGATAGTGAGGAGTCGTATAGAGCCCATACGCTGCCTTTTGGAGGCGTATGTCTTCCATACGCTGCCTCGCTGACTTGAGCGTAGCCTGACCTGAGCGTACGCTGACTTGAGCGTAGCTTGACCTGAGCGTATGCTGACTTGAGCGTAGCCTGACCTGAGCGTAGCCTGGCTTGAGCGTAGCCTGACTTGAGCGCAGCCTGTGTATATTGATATTTTATTAGATATTTAACGTCCATTTTATATCCTTACGCCTTTTTGCATAAACTTGATATAATCATGATATGCTAATATTTCTGTTAAATATAGATTGTTACGTGGGATGTACCATGTGTCGTGAATTGAGTTATAGATACCCCGATTGACTGGAATTAAATCCTGAGAGTTGTAGACTCGACCCCACTGAATACTAGTTGACTTTCATGCCTTGTCACTATTGATAATGATTGTGACCTTGATTAATAATTGATCATGCATTTCTAGTTGGAACTAAGAGACTGGCTAGTCGTCTTTGAATTGAATGAATGAGACACGTTCATATTAATTATGAACTATTGAAATCGACTGGCTAATCCTAAATATTGGCATACATGCACATGCAGGCTTCAATTCATTTATTATTTATTTACCTTACCAAAGAAGCATGTGTACTTTATGGTCAAGGCATGATTACTTCGTGGTTAGTTTTGATTATTGTATTACGCTATGTAAGACCTACAACCTAGCCGCACGGGTATCGTTGTAGAGTTGCGCATATCGTACCCCGTACGAACGTACTCATTTGAATAACCATGATCTACGGCACGGGATTTCACTCAACATAGAGATTATTAAGTTAAATAAAATAATAATTGCATGGAGAGAATGGATTCTCGAGTTCTTACATGGCAGCCCTCTTGGGACTATTAAGTGCCCGACAGGTCGGCTGGTCCCCACAGATACTGCAAACCTGCCACACGGGCACGGAGCGGTATCTGGTTATATTATTTATTGTATATTGTATATTAATGACGGGCGTCCCGCTGGGACTCGTCTAATTCATGAATGGCGCAATTGATTGACTGGGTAAACTAGTATTGCTTGCGCATAGTAAGAACTGAGGAATCTTTTATTGCATAATTCCAAGATAACTTGGAACACACAGTAGCAAGCCGTAGTAGTTGAATGACCGTTTAAATTGATTTGTTTGTGTACTGTACCTACTCTGTTACTTAACTGAGATGATCAGAATGTCAGGACATGACGGGCCAACTTCTGTCCTTGTTTGGTTGGGAGGTTGGTTCGAAGTGTCGTGATGTTGTGTGAGTCCTAGTATATAACAGAGATCTATTATCATATTCTCTTATTACTGGCTTCATTCCTCATATCGTGCTTCCTTGTGGTACTTGCTATTAGAGGTCTAACCTCTCTGGTTTTGCATGGCCAGATTTAGAGCCGGTTCCCGAGGGCTCAGCTTACTTCTACCTCCAAGATGGTCAACACTAGAGGGATGATCGCATGAGGACTCGAGTGGGTTTCTTACTTCCCCGCTCGTTTTGTTATCTACTTTATATTTGCCGTTTGGCACCGACATGTTAGTCGGATTGTCTTGTACCTACTTTTGCATAATTGTAACTAAGTCAGGCTGCAGCTGCTAACAATTATGTATACTTACTACATCATCTGGCTGTATTTTGTAAAGCCAGATATCAATAACATTTTGACTGAGCGTTTGGGATGCCTTACTGCTTTATCTCACATGTTCTCTATTTTTGTTTCTTGTTTGAATGATTGAGACAATAGAAGTAAAGTGACCATAGGGAGACTTTCATGTAGTATGCACCCCCTCGTCTTGTAGACAGCATTGATCGTATTATACGGTATTCATCTACCCGTAATACGTAGCTGGCTGAGTCATTCCCCCGCTCTCCAGTATTCTGGTTCTGGGGCGTGACAACGATGACAAATTTGTCTATGAATGGTTGGAACACCCGGTTCATCAGATCCATGAAAGCGACATGAGCGTTTGTCAAGCCGAAAGGCATGACTAGAAATTTGTAGTGACCGTATTGAGTTTGGAAAGCGGACTTCGGCACGTCCTTGGACTTGATCTTCAATTGATGGTAGCCTGAGCGAAGATCAATCTTGGAAAATACCGTGCCCCTTCTAACTTGTCAAACAAATCGTCTATCCTTGGCGATAGGTACTTGTTTCGTACCTTAGATTTGTTAAGTTCTTGATAGTCGATGCACAGCCGCATCGATCCATCATTCTTCCTTACAAATAACACTGGTGCATCCCATGGGGAGACGCTAGGGCGAATATATCTGCGATCTAGCAACTCTTGTAGTTGTGCTTCAAGTTCCTTCAGCTCCGCCGGCGTCATTCGATAGGGTACTTTATATATCGGACGAGTGTCTGGAAAGGTGTTAATGCTAAATTCTATCTCTTGATCCGGCGGTGTCACGACCCGCACCCGCTAAAAGGGTACGTGACGCGACAACGCCCAGCCCTCACCGAAAAAAACGGCGTGGAACGCTGTGGATTTTCTAGTCTGATAACAGTTTATACATATAACAAAACCTGTCGAGAAATAGTCAACTCCGAACGGAGGACAAGCAATGAATATATATATAAGTGCTCAATCATAACTCTAAGATGATAAGTAAAGACTGAAAGATAAAGACAACAAGGCGATAAAATATAACCTGTCAAGTCCAAATACAAATAATATACAAGTCCAGTCTCTAATACAGTCCAAAAGTAATACAGTCTCAAAAGTAACTGGAAACTAAGTCCAGTACAAAGACCTACTCTAACTAAACAAGTGGTATAGTCTCGTCAGGCGGAGCTACGCCCTGCGGGACCAAGTCTAGGCCCACTACGTCGTCCGGACCGTAGTAGGTACTGCAATCTCCCTTATCGACATCTGTAATATTTTATCAACAGTCCAGTCAGGATGGAATGAGTACATATATCTCATAACATATCTCAAGATAGAATAAAAGCTATAAGACTGTAAATAGAGCATATACAATGAATCATGGAGTGTACATGAATGTATCATGACAAGGTAAGCTGTAAAGCTAGAGCTATATCAAGAAAGTAGAACGGGATCATGGCATGTACACAAATCAAGGTAAGCTATATATCCAATGTGTGTGAGTAATAGTTTCAGCTTGTGATCGGCTTGGGTACCTGTCAAGAATCGGCCTGGCAAGTCATAAGTACGGTATATGACTCACACTGTTCGGGAATGCGGGATGGATCTGATCACAGGCCTACGCTACTACTCCCCCTACCCCAACTGGTAGAATGGATCCAAACAGGACACGTCACTGCACGAGATTCTAATGAGAAGGTAGCTAGCCTTCTCTAGAATCAGTGACCACATATTGAGCAAGAGCTAGAAGGAAGCTTGCACAATACATCCCAACCTAAGAAGGAGAAAACATCTCTCGTCGGGATCCAAGAATACCAATCCGTAAGAACCATGTGTCGGGAATAAGCATATCAACACTAAGTACATAAATTATAACAGTTATCATAAATTGGGAATAAGTACCAGAAAATGTACTCGCCTGTAAGATGATAAAATATGTCGACCGGATCAACTGCAGTGTCTCGAGGACCTATAGAGAACAAGACGTATCAATACTATATTTAGGAAGTAAAGTTAAATCAAATTAAATCCTATTTAGTCATTCTAGGTCAAGACATGTCTAGTCGGGTCAATCTTGGTCATGGAAGAACATTGGAAGTTAATCCGAATCAAACTAGGTCGAAAACTGGCTTACCGTTGGCTTTTGGTCAACAGGTCAACTCTGGTCAACTCTAGGTCAACCCTAGGTCACTGGTGACTAATAGTTGACTTTTAGTCAACTGTCCAAGTTAAATGGAATTTGGAACTAAATTGGGTAAAGTGTTGACCCATAGTTGATTTTTAGTCTAAAAAGTCAACCGTGGTCAACCGGGGTCAAGACTAGGTTTAGACGGCTAATTCTACTCATTACCAACCTCTACAACATATATCCAAGTCCATCTTGGACTTGGAAACTCAAATCTCGGCGGTAGGCCAATTCCTTAATTTACCCTTTTTAGGGTAAATTTCTAGCCTAGGTGGAAACCTAGTTAGCCTACCTACGCTTAGTATTTTGACCCGTGCTCCCTAGGGTAGTAGGGTACTATCCTATAGGTTCGTTATCTACCAAAATACCTAGATAAAGTGGACGTCTAGTCCACCTTACGGCCCGTTGCAGATATCTTGAATATTTCAAGATACGTACTGATACGGCGCGATACCGGCGCCCTACGACCCCGATTTCCACTCGGAAGCCTACCCGCAAAATCTAATTCACATAACCTAGGCCTACGTCAAGTTTCGTCGCGATCCGATACTCGGAAATCGATTTCCCCTTCTAACTCGACTTTCTCCTTCTTCTTTTCTTCTACTTCATCTATTTCTTTTCCTTCTTCTTTCATCCTAACTTCCTATCCATCTATCTATATATATATATATAAACATATACATCTATATATATATACCTACATATATACATTTATATATGATACTAGGGGGGGTCAATGGGGTGAATTGGGGGTGTAAAGGGGGTTCAAAGGAGCTGCTAATGCAGCTCCTGCTGCTGCTACTTGCTACTGCCTGCTGCTGCTGCAGCTGCTGCTACTACCTGCAGCTGCTGCTGCCCCTATTGCTGCCCCTGCTGCAGCTGCTTCTTCCCTTCTTCTTCTACTTCATCTTCATACTTCCTCTCTTCTCTTCTCTCTCTCTCTCTCTCTCTCTCTCTCTCTATATATATATATATATATATATATATATATATATATATATATATATATATATTTTCTCTCTCTCTCTCTCTCTATATATATATATATATATATATATATATATATATATATATATATCTATCTTTATATATACATATCCTTATATCTATATAACTCACAAACACACTCACACATGCCTATATATATATATACATACACACACACATCTCCATATACATATATATATATACATATGTATATATATATATAAACACACATACACATATCCTTATATCTAAATATATATATATATATATACACACACACAACCACACACACTCACTCTCTCCACCACACACAAACACCACCACTACCATTCTCTCATTCTCATGACACTTCACCCTCTCTACACACACACACACACAAATACATATAAACATATATATACATATATATTTACATTCATATATATACATATATATATATATATATAAAAAAAATATATACATATATATATATATACCATTAAACATATAAAATCCCTAATTAAACTCTAACCTAATCTCTAGGGAAAAACCTACAAATAGAGGGCAAAATGTAGAGAATCATATTCTCTACATTTATGGTGAAGGAAGTAAATAGAAAAGAGTAATAAATGAGGATTAAATGACATACCTAGGTAGAGTTCTTGTAGGGAAGAAGAGTTGGAGAGAAAGAAAGGAATTTTGAGAAAGAAGGGATGTTGACTTAATGAAGAAGAAAGGGGGGGGGGGGGGGGTTCTCCTAGTCTTGGCCGGCCAAGCCTAATGGGTTTGGGTTGGGGATCCAATAAGCCCCCAACCCATTAGACTTGGTTTGGGTTCTAAATGAATTCGGTTTGGTTCGGTTTATTTCTAAATACAAATTAAGCCTCTAAAAAGACTAATTAAGTCATAAAAATAGGGTTTATGGTTTCTAGCCCTATTATGATGGTATGTGGGCCAAGTCCAGCTAGTATGTGGGTCCCACTAGGGTCCAGGCTACCCGGGTCTCCAAATTGAGTCTGAATTGGATAAAATTCAAACCGACTCAAATAAATTCCTAAAAATCATATAAAATCAAATAAAATTTCTAAAATATTATAAAACTTGAAAATGACGAAAATACCCCTAATTTGAAAACTGGGGGTGACAGGCGGCATCCCTGGCAACTCGTCTGGGAACACATCTGAAAATTCTGCCATGACTTCAGTCTGTGCCGTGCCTACAGTCTCCTTTCTGGTGTCTCAAACTGATGCTAGGTACCCACTGCAACCAGAATGCAACATGTGCCTTTCCAAAATTGTCGATATCACCATTGTCATATTTGACACTGTTCTACACGAATAGGAGAACTCTGTTTTGTAGAAGCATGGAAAATACTAAAGGAAATGATTCATACGGCCAGAAAAGATCCATACGGCTCGGAAAATGCATGCGGCTCAGGGAGTCATGCGGCATAGGAAGCTATGCGGCCCAGGGCATTACATGCGGCTCAGAAGATACATGGCCTGATAGTGCTCCCCTCCACCCATGCTGCATTAATTGCTATGACGGCTGACCCCTCTGAAAAGTTGACAGCCCTGACACCAAAGACAGGTAATTATGGCTCTGTCATGATGATGAATCTCCAGGGAAGAGAAAGAAATCTCTGATACGATCCTCCGAGAGCAACAAAATGCCACGTAGCCCTGCCACGTGGGTGTGCTTATGCGGTTCGAAGTGAAGACTTCCCATGCGGTTCAGAGTGAAGCTGTCCCATGCGGTTCAAGTGGAATCATCTCTATGCGGCTCAAGAAGATCATGCCCATGCGGCTCAAGCAGACACACCCTTATGCGGTTTATGCGGCTCATCATATGGTTCAGAAGTCTGAAGGAGGGGGCCACTGCCCAGACAGTCCTGACACGTGTCCCAAGTCTTATGCGAGCCAAATTTTATGCGGCCCAAATCTCATGCGGCCCAATCTGCATGCGGCTCCAGTCTCACCATTGGCTCTCAGGACACGTGTCCTCAGCTGATCAATCTCCTAGATTTATGGCAATCCAAGATCGGGTCAAATTCCAATGATCTGGGGCACGTGGCAGGAGAATAAATTTGATTTATTCGCAGATATTAGAGAATCATTATAAGGAAGATTTATGCCAATCAGCATTAATTGCTAATGGGGATTTGGTGTAATCTACCTTTAATGGTTCTGATTCGTCACAATCAGAAACGAACGACCTGGATTGATCAATCCCCAGGCCGCCGCCATCTCCAAGAGCTAATCATTGGCAACCCTAGTGATCATATCCCACTATTATAAATAGCAAGGTGTCATTCCCTTGTAATATAGAGAGATATACAAAAAAAACCAGATAAGAATACGTATACACAGAGAGACTTCCCCCATAGTCAGAGAGAGAATATACACAGAGAGAGAGAAGCCAGGAGAGCAATCAGAGAGAGAGCAAGAAGGTATTTCTTCGTCAAAGACCAAGCAGATCTTCCCCGAGTCAAGGCTGCGTACCGATCGTCCAAGGAGTAAGGCAGAGCGGCCGTCGCTTTTCCGAGCCTCTATCGTCACCCCCCAGAATCTAAAATAAACAATCGTACTTAGACTGCTGTACCTAGGTTTTCGTCCCTAGGCTTTCTTTGTACGAGCGAGTTTGTATTGTGAGTCTAAGTTCAGTCCTCCGATAATTGTTCTGTACTTTTACAATCAATGGCAAACACGATGGCGACTCTGCTGGGGACTAACTTCTCTACGGCTGAGGAGTTGGTGACGCAATCGGACGCAGCCAAACTTGGCTCTATACAACAGAAGATGATCGTACGCTTCGACCAACAGGCGTTCGAAGAGATGCTCTCTGAAGGTAGCACTGGCCCGGTCCAGAAGCGCACCCGCACCATAAAGGCTCGCAAAGAGTGGAGGCCAAAATCATTTGCTCCTCCACAAGCCCTTGATGGGGTGCTCTCTATTGCTCAAGATGACGAGAAAGACTCCCCTGCGGCCCCACTTCAGACCGTAGACAACTCTGCTGTCCCCAAGTCCGGCAGAAGAAAATACTATGATGCTGGACTTGCAGGGGCAAAGAGGAACTCTACGCGATTCGAGCCGCAGAAGAGTATTAGCCGCAGGAAGAAAGCCCATGCGGCTACAACCGCCGACCGCATAAAGAAAACTCATACGGCCACATCTGTCAGCCGCATAACTTATGCGGCTACAGTTGCCAACCGCACGGATGAGACTCATGCGGCTATTAAAGTCAATCGCTTGCAGAAAACCCATGCGGCCACAGATGCCAACCGCATGCGGTCAGCCTGCCCGGTCGTGACTCCTAGCCGCATAAAGACTCATCCTACAACAAAAGACAGCCGCATGCAGACAGCCTGCACGGTACCCAATGCTAGCCGCATAGCATCCATCCCACGTTTCTCTCGACCAGTCTTCGACCGGCTCTCATGCGGTCCTGACTCTGATCATTCTCTGGATGATAATCCAGACTCTGTGGTATTCGACTTAGACTCCTCCTATTACGTACCCACAGGTGCTAAAAGGAGGAAGTCTAGGGCAGCGCGGGCTCATCAAGTCCAGACGACTGCCCCAACCTCTGACTTTCGGGGCGTCCTGCTGATTATCACGCGGGCCTCTGATGGGAAGTTATATAAAACCACTCAAGTCCAGCCCCCGGCGGCAAACAGACAAAGTGGTTCCTCTGGCCTACGTGAGGTTATCCTCCACAAACGCAAGGAAAGAGAAGGAGCTTCGGAGTGTAAAGAGCCCTCACACGGACATCAATGCACCCAGATCATCGTCAACTGCTGTTGCAGCAACGCGGCGGTGACAGAAGACCGGCCATCCGTCTTCCAAAGACTACATCACCCTAGCTCAGAAGACGAGGCGCCTCCTGTTGTCTCCTGCAAGTCCGCACAGAAAGTTTCCGCCAAGGGAAGAGGGAAGAAGACAAGCATCTCCAGCCCAAAGGTGTCAACTACTGCAGCTAAGAAACCGTCGTCTAAAGGGTTATCCTCTACTGGAGTATTTCAACACACCCGTTCGAAGACGAAAACTGCTGCAGTAGGAAGTTCGTCGTCTGCAACATTGGGGGTCGTCGGAACTGGGGGTAGCACTCCTCCAAACATCCACGACAATCCGACATTCCAGGAATACGGACTGGAGGAAGAAAATCCTCCGACGGATACAACAGATACCGATGTCCCCAAGGACATCCTAGACGAAGCAAGCTCCGAAGCTGGGGGTAGTGTTCCTTCCGAGTCCGAACCTGAAGAGAACATCCCCATATATTCTGATGATTTCTCGATACACGGGTACGACTCGGAGGGTACATCCTCCACCACTCCTTCCGTCACTCCTCATGTGAAGACGATGTTCATGACAGACAGTAATCAAGGCGGTTCCGGTGATCGCCAGTGCATCGACACTTTAGAGGCCATATTGCACGCCTTGGTCAAGTCTGTAGACGAGACCAAAGCGGCGCTTCCTAATCTACAGGGGATGACACCTGGCCAGACAAGCACGGGTCCAGCAATCAACGTAGATTCAAATTCAACGGCACCGAACCCGGGCAACAATCCTCCCGAGATAACGGCCCCTACCGCGACAGATGAGGCCCGAGAAGTAAGATGAGAGGTTCAGGAGCTCCGAACAATGTTCTATGCCCGAGAAAACTCTCAAGACCTCAGGATACGGCAACCATATCCTGCTGAATGGAGGGATGTTCCATTTCCACCAAGATATAAGTCGTTCAATATCAACCCATATGATGGCAAGACTTTAGCAAGTCGGTACATCACTTACTTTGAGGTCACTACCGACCATCTGCCCCATGATGACGCTATCCTCATGCGGTTATTCATTGGGGCATTGGAAGGAGTCGCCTTCGATTGGTACCGCAACCTGCCGGATAATTGCATCCATTCCTTCGCTGGCTTCAAACGCCTGTTCTTGGAGAGGTTCTATGAGGTAGGGCAGAACGTCACGATGTCGACCCTCATGGACGTCATTCAAGGAGAGAAAGAGCTGACGAGGAATTACATTGAGCGGTTTTGTCAAACCGTAATGAAGTTACCATCTGGCAACCCGGACTCTTCCTTGATCGAAATTTGCCAAAAGAGACTACTCCCAACAATCAGTCTCTGGATGGGCGAGAGTCAATTCAAGGACTGGAAGGCTTTTATCATTAGTGCTACAAGTGCCGAAGAACGATTAAAGAAGGCTCGCCAACTGGGATTACATATCTCAGAGGGAGAGAACAAGGGCAAGCGTCCCAGCACCACCAACGACAATGGGGGTAGCCCCTCCAACAACTGGGACAACAGAGGCAAGCAGGCTATGGTGGCCGATACAGCCCAGAAGCCTGAGTCGCAACCTGCGGACAAACAATGGCCTCAAATCACTTACTCTTTTGAAGATGGTCACGTCAAGCCTATCTTGGACATGCTCATACAAGGAGATAGGATTCAGCTTCCTCCACCAAGACGGGAGCCTCGGCCGGCTGATCTGAAGAACCTAAAGTTCTGCCATTACCACCGCTACGTCCACCATGCTACGCACGACTGCTACCAACTGAAATGATATATCCAAAACCTCATCGATTCGAACGCTCTGGCCATCGATTTCGAGGAGGTAACCGTGGCAGCCAACATGGTGTCCGTATAATTTGGCAGCTTCCCTCCAACAGAGACCCAGGACGGGGTTATACCCATCCCTCTGGCAACGATGGAGATTGCTAATCTCCCGCCTGCTCAAGCTGCTGGTCTAGTACCCCTCACCACATCACGAGGAGAAATCATGTGGGTCCATCCGGACCTAGTCCACGAGGTAACTCAGTCCACTCCATCTTCTAAAAAAAGTGGAAAAGTCAGATCCTGTCGTACCACCTCAGCAGATGAAGAGGAAGTCACGGCCGTTGTTACTTGATCCGGAGCACAATCTCAACCTGTGGCTGAAAACTCGACTGATGATCATCTGCCCACGACCATGGATGCTCCGGGACCGGCTCAGCCTTCGACGACCGACAAGCCTAGGCCGAAGGAGACTCGCTTCGACAAATCCCTCCGAAAGAAAACATCTCAGGGGCTGGAGAGGCCCTACAACTTCGACATCTTGGCACAATTGGCCAATACACCGGCCAAATTGTCCTTATATGAACTCCTGAGGCTCTCGAAGGATGTCCGCACAGCTTTGAGCGATGCACTTCAAAATGCCGACGCGTACCTGGCTCAGGTCAACCTTACGGGAGAAAATCAGCCCGCAGACCTCCAAGACAGTGCCTGTACGGGAGCAATGCCCAACATCGTCTTCACTCCACAAGACATGCTCATCAAGACTAATCTACACGATCGCCCATTATACTACACAGGCTACATCGGCGACATAAAGGTGGACCGGATGCACATTGACCCTGGGTCTTCCATAAGCATCATTCTAAAAGGACTACTGTATCATTTTCGCATCCCGATGCATCGCCTGACCCCTACAAACACCGCCATCAGCGGGTTCAATTCGGGCAGGAGCTACCCAATCGGGAAGATCCGTCTAAAATGTCAGATTGGCGATCTCCAATCAGAAGTCACTTGCTACGTCATAGATGCCGACACTTCTTACAACATCCTTTTGGGGCGCCCTTGGATACACGATTACATGATCGTGCCTTCCACGCTACACCAATGCTTCAAATATGTCGACAAGCACGGCTTCGTGAGGACAGAATTTGCTGACATCGATCCCTTCAAAGGGGTCGAATCTTATTACTCGGACTCCTGCATATACGAAAGGTCGAAGAGGCACCTTGAAGGAGGAAATGAACAAACTGATGTTGAAGCAACCACGGGATCAGAAGAACCTCTGACAATCCACCTCCAGGCTTGCAAACCAGGCAATTCTGCACCCCTTACGGCCACGCTGCGTAAGGACGCGATCAGCCTCTCGGCACAGGAAGAGCAGTTGAGAATCCGGCTGCCAAGGTCCGGCCAGGTACCGAGACCCACGACAGGGCCACTTACCATCAGATTGCCGAGAGTCGGTCAATCCCAAACAGAGAAGCTCAATCCCTCTGATAGGCCTCTAACGATACGCCTGCCTAAGAAGGGTCGTCACCACGATGCGAGGTCTGACACTTCAAGCGAACCAGCCACCCCTCGCTCCACATCAAGTGCCAGACTGGGGGTTGCTAGTCTACCGATAACCCCACGCTCCGCTCCGTCAGTTGAACCTCTGAAGATCAAGCTGACTAGGACGCCCTCTCAATCTTCATTCACACAGGGGATAGCCGAAGAGGAACCAGAGCTAGCCAAGTATGTGGCTGCCCACACTGATGCTCCCTCCGCAGATGATGTAATCCCTCTAAAAAAGATACCGTACTTCATCAATAAAGGGTTATCTTTGGACTACACCGAGCTCAATAAGCTATGTACAATGTATGCTATGGAACACGGTATAGGCACTCACCTACATACACAGGTGACAAATGTGTACCCCGCTATCCAACTTACTCCAGTAGAAGACGCTTACCGAATAATCGAGGGAGGGGACCACCCAATCATCTTCGGCCGGACGAACAACCCGCATCCCCTCGCCATGGAAGAAGTCGACTTCGGGTCAGATGCTAGAAGACTGCCTCTGTATCTCTATAGTCCTCAATCCAAATATCTCATGCAGAAACGGGGGTATGATCTAGAGACAACGCCAGGACTGAACTACGGCACCGGACGACGATTACCTTTGAAGACGCCAGCTCCGGCGGGCAAACCTGTAACACCCTGTTTCTGAAAATTAGGGGTTTTTGAAAATTTATTATTTTTTTATTATTTATTAGTGGTATTTTAGTCATGGTGTGATTTTCTGGTAAATTTAGTTAAGTTAAACCATTTCTAAAGTCATGCTAAGTCATGACTTGTGACTTTGTGACTTTGTTAGTAAACCTTAGTGTAAACCCTAGTTTCTCTAATCTAGAAGTTGCCATGACCATGAGAACTTGACCATAGGCTTAGAATATCATTTTAGTGATTTTTGGCCATAGGGGTATTTTGGTAATTTTTAGGAATTTATTTGGAATTTAGTGGGATTAGTGAGATTTTACTATTCATGGACTTTTAGATTAGTGACTTGCTAATCCCTAACCTAATTACCCTAATCTATAGGTTAAACCCTAACCTAGAATGGCTAAGGGGATTAGATATTCATGGTAGTCAAGCTATATAAATATCTAGATATTATTTATTGATATTTTGCTTAAATTATGCAAAATATCTTAAACCCCTTTACAAAGTCCTTCCCTTAGCTTGCAAGTAACCCAAGGACACCCCCCCCATGCTATGACCAGCCAAGAACACCCCCTTGGCAGCCCACACATCCTATATTAACCCCCTACATTAATTCATGATCAATTTACATGAAATTAATTCCTAGAAAATCACATTTTCTTCAAACACCCATATCTTGATCATTCTTGATCCAAATTGACTCTAGTCTCTTGCATTGGGACCCTACAACACCAAGGGAGCTAAGGGAGGCTAGCAATCAAGAATTTGGAGGCTTTTGTCATCATCAAGTTGAAGAACAACACCCCCTCTTCTTTGAATTTCCTTGAAATTCACCAATAGGTAAATTTCCACAAACCTAGTCAAATTCCTATTTTTCTTTCATAGATGCATTCATATAGGGGTAACAATATTGTGGGTAAAGTTTGGTAGGATTTTGATGTGTTTTGGTGTCGTGTTGGACACGTATCCTACTAGTCTAGAACCCTAATTTTACTCACTGTTTGAGCACTGTCATTGTGTATTTTGATCACTGTTTTTCCAAACTCTTTGAACAAAAACCTAGCCTAACTAACCCTAACCCTAATCCTATGTCACTGGACACAATTCGACTTGTGTCGTGTCCAAATTTGGACACACAAGCTCTCGGGACACAGGGCAGTACACAGGAATTGTGTCCTGCTGCCACAGTGTCCCCACGCACTGTAGAAGCCACGTGGACACGCCAAAATTGGCACGGAGCACGGGGCAATGACTGACAGGTCATCCCCAAAGTTTGGGATGACCTCGTGTCGTGTCGGATACGGAATCGACCCCGCAAGGGTCGTTCTAAATACTGTGTACACACGCACAGACACTGTACTTTGAACGTGTCGTGTCCACTGTACACGACACGTGGACACTTGGTACTGACATGGACACGAAGCCTGTATGTAGGCGAACACATTGGACACAACCACGTGGTGTCACGTGTCCCGTGTCGCGAGCACGAGACACGCGAAAACACGACGACACAGTCTGAAACACGTAAATTGGGGCTTCTGATACGTGTGTCGTGTCCCCTCTACACGACACGTGGACACGTATCAGGCCCATGGACACGAAGCCCAATCCTAGGCGCACCTTCGGGCACGAGCACGAGGCCTGTGTCGCTTTGTGTCGTGTCCTAGACTAATTTTGAATTTACACTGTAACAGTGTACACTGGTTTACCCGTGTGACTTTAAATCCTTGTGGACACGTCGTGTCGTGTCGTGACACAGTGTCAGGCTGCTAGGGACCTAGCCTAACCTAGGGGCTTTAGTTACCAACCAAGTTTGGGTCATCTTAGGTCGTTTTGATTGATGTTTGAGCTAACCCAAGTTAGGTTTTCACAGTGCAATTTCTTATTTTCTGAAAATTACAGTTTTTGCAAAATCGAATTTTGATTCGATTTTGCTAATGATTTATGTATTATATTAATGTATTTTAATGTGTATATATGTAGTATATGTGTATGTGAGAGTGTGGGTCGATTTTGGGGTGATTTGGGTGTGTGTGTGTTAAGTTATATATATATATATATATACATATGTGTGTATATATGTATTATGTGTGTGTGTGTTTTGGATGGGTTTGGGTTCAGGAATTCCTGGAACCCCCTCCCCCTGATTCATTCAGTCTCCCTCTCTCTCACTGTCTCACTCTCTCTCTCTCACTCAGTCTCTCTCTCTATGTCATATATATATATATAGTATATATAGGTTTTATATATATATATATATATATATATGTATATATATATATTGATATATATATATGTATTAGTATTAGATACATATATGTATATATATGTGTGTGGTTGTATTATATATGATATTCCTATATTGGGTATTGGGTATTAGATAGATTCATATATCTATATATATCATATATATATATATGTATATGTTTCCTACTATAGGTTATATAGAAACCCTATACTAGCCTATGGCCTATGGCCTAGGATTACTAGCCTATGGCTTGGGGCTAGCCCTGAATGACCCAAAACCCTTTGTGTTGACCCTTGTTGACTAAGGGTTGACCAAAGTCAACTGTAGGTCAAAGTTGACCTAGTTCACCTAGAAATGACTAGGAATGACCTAAATCAACTAGTTTAACTAGTTTGACTAAAACCCTAACTAGTTTGACTAAAACCCTAACTAGTTTGACTAGTATTGACTTAACCTTGACTAGTTTGACTTTAGAGTTGACCAAGAGTTGACTTTTGACCAGATTGACCTAGAATCATGTAGTATGCATTGTATACTTTATTTTTACCATTGTGGATACATTGTGACTTGTATTGCTCTGATTAGGAGCCATACACCTCTCCTCAGACAGTATATCTTCTTCAGACATTCAGTTATCAGGCGAGTACATTCTCTGACCGTTTCATATTTGCCAGGATTTATATTCTTGCTCTAGATTACTTTACTTGATGCTGACACGATTGTTATCACGGATTGGTACTATATGGATCTTTTCATGAGATGTTATCCCCCTCGGGAGCATCAGATACAGCATGTTTGTGCTTTTCACGAATCATCATGTATCTCTATGCTTTCATAGATTCACGAATCGCTTGTGACTCATGTACTCTCATGCTCACAGAGCCTCTCATGAATCTCCCATTTATGGGCTTATCACGAATCTTAACGTAACTTGAACGGATCCTTGTGTATTGATTGGGGATGGGGGAGTGGAAATAGTCATGTGGATATTACCTCAGTAGTGTAGCCATGAATCACTTCTAGCTGTAGCCATGAATCTCCTATGCCATTTCACATGTCTATATTTTACTCTGACTCACTAGACACTGCTAGTTCTCTATATACAGTAGATATTTCATTACAGTTATCTCTTTTGCTACATGTATCTTCTTTCAGCAGTTCCTGTATTTTACTCTATTGCATGCTTTATATCTCCTATCATACTATGCACTGCGTGAGATGTATTGTGCTCGTTCCCGTCCTGATTGGACCTGTTGAAAATATTACAGAGGATGAGGAGGAGGCCCTGGTATCTACCCATTACGGAGCAGGACTAGATGACACCTATGTTGTGGACCCTCAGCAGGATCCACCTGCAGCTGAGGAGGATGTTCCAGTAGTCTAGACCAGTTTAGTCTAGGCAGTCTTTTCTATATCATTTTGTCTCACATCTGAGTTGTATTTTGAGATGTTGAGTTGTAGACTCTTAGACTATTTGTATTATGAGTTGACATTCTGGATGTTATGTATCTTAGACACTTAGTCTTATTTCATCTATGCTATGGTTTCTTTTGAGTTACTATCTATCTGTTCTTCATTCTCTACCTAGATGTGATTGAGTTTATTTTCTGTTTGTCACCTCCATTCGGAGAGTATAAACTGTACAGGTACTTTATACTGTTAGATGATTTACCTAGGACAGCGTTCTACCGCCGACACTGCGGCGTAGGCTGGGCGTTGTTACGTTCTCGTATCCTAACAGTGGGTGCGGGTCGTGACAAAACCACGGAACTACTATAACAAAACCCGATGCGGTTTAGGGTATGTAACGCCTACTACGACCCCTGAAAGCTCAGATGAAGAATGCGACTGGCAGTCACATTCAACCGGATCACCGACTTCCGACTCAGATACCAGCATCGGAGATGTGTTCAGACAAGTTATGTCAGTCAACATGGCATTCACCGACGCTTACGAGGAAGACGAAGACATCCCTGAAATCCTTGAGCTAGAGCCATGGGCCCAGCAATTAGACGCACAATGGAAAAAGTGGTTCGAACTGAGAGAACCTCCTACTGAAGATGAGGTCATACAAGTGGATCTCGGCAGTGAATCTTCTCCAAAACCGATCTTTATCAGTAAAAGCCTAACTGACGAAGAACGAGAGTCGCTGTTAGAACTTGTCAGAGAGTACATTGATGTGTTCGTCTGGAGCTATGAAGACATGCCGGGGTTAAATCCTGACATCGCTATCCACAAACTCAATATACGGCCAGATGCAAAGCCAGTCAAGCAGCAACAACGACGCTTCCGCCCAGGCGTCATGGACGCGATCGAAGCCGAAGTCAACAAGCTAATAGCCAGCGGCTTTATTCGTGAAGAGCAACATCCTGATTGGGTCGCCAATATAGTACCCGTCCTTAAGAAGAATGGGAAGATTCGAATCTGCATCGACTTCCGCAACCTGAACGAGGCATACCCCAAAGATGAATTTTCCCTTCCTATCACAGACATCATGATCGACAATACATGCGGCTTTGAACGTATGTCATTCATGGATGGATTCTCGGGGTACAATCAAATCAAGATGTCTCCCGACGACGAAAAGCATACCTCATTCCGAACCCCAATTGGCACATACTGCTACACAGTCATGCCATTCGGTCTAAAGAATGCTAGCGCTACATATCAGCGAGCCATGAGTATCATTTTCAGAGAACATTTGTGCAAGACAGTGGAATGCTATGTCGATGACATCGCCGTCAAGAGTCGCCGTAAGGAAGATCATCTGCAAGACCTGAGAACGGTATTCAACTTAATACGAGCCCACAATCTGAAGATGAACCCTACGAAATCGTTCTTGGGCATATCCAGCGGGAAGTTCTTGGGCTTCATCATCACTGCATGGGGTATCCATGTAGACCTCGAGAAAACGAGGGCAATCATGGAGATGGGTCCCCCGAGAAATCTCCGTGAACTTAGAGGCCTCCAAGGGAGGCTAGCTTATATCAGGAGGTTCATTTCCAACCTCTCCGGGCGATGCCGACCGTTCACCCACCTCATAAAGAAGGGAGTCTCATTCGTATGGGACGAGGAATGCCAGCGCGCTTTCGATGATATCAAAGAATATTTATCAAATCCTCCAGTCCTGGTGGCCCCGGTCCCTGGAAAACCATTCCTGCTCTATGTACGAGCAATGGAACACTCCCTCGATGCCCTGCTGGCACAAAACAACGACGCAGGCCACGAGCAGGCCATTTACTATCTCAGTCGAATGATGGTCGGGCCCGAACACCGATACACCGTTGTGGAGAAAGAATGCCTCGCCCTGGTATTCGCCATTCAAAAGATGCGACACTATGTCACGGGGCAAACCATACATGTGATCTCACGAATCAACCCTCTCAGGGTCCTCATGACCAAACCAGGGGCACTCAGCTCCCGCCTCGCTACATGGGCGATATTGCTGTTCTCCTATCATATGATCTTCGTCCCGCAGAAGGCTGTCAAAGGTCAAGCCCTGGCAGACTTTTTGGCGGCCCATCCAGGATCGGAATTATCTAGAATATACGAAGAAATCCCAGATGAGGTCGTCGATTCAAATACAACCACCCACGATAACATATGGCGGATGTTCTTCGATGGCGCTTCAAGAACCGGACCCAAGGGAAACATCGTCGTCGGAGTCAGAGTAGTATTGGTCTCTCCTACCGGGCTAGTGATCAATCGCGCCTAATCTCTCACGGAACCCTGCTCTAACAATGTGGCCGAGTACAACGCTTTGGTCATTGGCCTCCAACTCGCAAGAGAACTGGGGGTAGAATACCTTGAAGCATACGGCGATTCGCAATTAATCGTCAACCAGATTCGGGGGACGTACGAAGTCCGCCATGAAGACATGATCCCCTACCACCAAATAGCGATCAACATTATCTCATCATTCGAGGGATTCTTCATCGAACACGTCCCCAGACTCCAAAATATCGAAGCTGATGCCCTAGCAGGCCTGGCTGCTTCCCTAGCAGTGCCAAACCACTCTCATCATTCGGTCGATGTAATCGGCCATGAGCTGGTCTGCCCCAAGAACAACGTTCAAGCCATGGCGAGTTATTCTGCTCAGATGATCGACGAAGCGCCAGACTGGAGACAACCATTCATAGACTTCGTGGTCTACGACATCCTGCCCGAGAACCCGAAGGAGGCTACTTCTATCAGACGGCGTTCTCTCAGATTCTTCTACGATACAGAGACGAAAATGCTGTATCGCCGCTCCTACGACGGATTACTACTTAGGTGCTTGTCGAACGCAGAAGCCAAAGAAGCCGTACGAGAGGCTCATGACGGTGTCCGCGGGGCCCATCAGCCCGGCCTAAAACTACAAGATCGCCTTCGCCGGATGGGCTACTACTGGTCCACGATGGTGGCTGATGCGATAGATTATGCTAGAAAATACAAGGCCTGCCAAGTCCACGCAGACTTTATTCACCAACCATCCGAATTTCTACATCCGACAGTAGCGTCCTAGCCATTCGAAGCATGGGGAATGGATATCATTGGTCCAATCACCCCACCTTCCTCCCGAGGACATCGCTTCATACTTGCGATCACTGATTACTTCTCAAAGTGGGCAGAAGCTGTCCCACTCGCCGAAGTCAAGACTTCAAACGTGATCAGCTTCTTGAGACACCACGTTATCTACGGCTTTGGACTGCCCTGAAGGATCATCCATGATAATGGTTCGCAGTTTGTAAGCCACGCATTCTACCGATTCTACGACAAACACCGTATTCAGAATGTCGCTTCGACACCATACAACCCGGCAGCAAACGGGTTAGCAGAGGCATTCAACAAAACAATCATCAAACTCCTCAAGAAGTTTGTCTCCTCCAACAAACGCGACTGGAACGAGAAGCTCGGCGAGTGCTTATGGGCTTATCGCACCACGGTTCGAACAGCCACCGGGAATACACCATTCTCTCTGGTGTACGGGAGTGAGGCAGTTCTCCCATTAGAGACTCAGATTCCCTCACTCCGAGTCGCCCTCACTTATTAATTGACAACGGATGATAACTACCGACGTCGACTACAAGAGTTAGAGGCCTAGGATGAAAAATGCCTCCTAGCTCAGCAAATGATCGAATTATACCAAGCACGCATCTCAGGAGCCTTCAACAAAAGGGTCAAAGTCAAAACATTCTAAGTGGGCGATCTTGTTTTGGCAGTCAGGAGGCCAATGGCCATGACTCACAAAACCACCGACAAGTTCCAGCCAAAATGGGAAGGCCCATTTATCATCGAGGCCGTGTTCTCCAATGGTGCTTACCGCCTCGCCAAGCAGAACGGAGACTTGCTCATGTTGCCCGTCAACGGCAAGTTCCTGAAGAAATACTATGTTTAAACAACATTTTTCAGAGCTCGAGTCACGTATCCGCTGGTACCACTGAACTCACTCCATAAATTCTTCAGATTCTCGAGTCACGTACCCGCTGGTACCACTGAACTCACTCCATAAATTCTTCAAATTCTCGAGTCATGTATCCGCTGATACCCCTGAACTCACCCTCATAGTTTTCCAGATTCTCGAGTCATGTATCCGCTGATACCACTGAACTCACCCTCATAGTTTTCCAGATTATCGAGTCACGTACCCGCTGGTACCACTGAACTCACTCTATGAACTGTCAGATTTCCGAGTCACGTACCCGCTGGTACCACTGAACTCACACTCACATATTCTAAATTTCTGAGTTACGTACCCGCGTGTACCGCTGAACTCATGCCCTTCTTCCACAAAGATATCCTAAATTTCCAAGTCATGTACCTGCTGGTACCTCTGAACTTATACTTTGATTCCAACATTGTCGAGTTATGTACCTATCGGTACCCCTGAACTTACATCCTGGTCACTCTTTTGAAAGAAAGTCATGTATAACCATACCGCTGAACTTTCTTCCTACAAGAGATCCTCCATCATGATCTAATACCTGCACTCCCAGTACACAACAAAGGTAACGGGTCCACAAACTTCCAAGACGGCCATGTCCTCATTACCTCTGAGTCGTTCCACTTCCGCCAAAAACAAATCACCCCCTACGTAGAACTTCCATGTCCTCATTACCTCTGAGTTGTTCTATGTGCCCTCCTTCATTGAGCCTACTCCTGTCATGTCCTCATTACCTCTGAGTAGGAAGGCTCTGTCGAAGAAACCTTCATGCTTGCCATGTCCTTAGTACCTCTGAGTAAGTATGTTCATTCCCTCCAACTTGTTGCCCGTATCCAAAACCAGGGTACGTTGGGGGCAATAGGTCCATGCAAAATGTCCCAATAGAATAATCATTACACAGCAAAAGAGTGAAGCAAATATATTTCATTCATTCAGAAATCGGTTACATCTACGCGGTTACAGGAAAAGTTCTTCATGCAGACAAGAAGAAAAGCAAAAAAAGAAGCAAAGACTACAGATAGACATTTACGAGAAACCTTAAACCCTAGCCGCAGAAGTGCGTATACAACTCCTTCAACCACCTTACATATGAAGGATGCAATTGAGGAAGATCCTCGTCTAGAATAGGGGAATCAGAATTCCCAGTGCTGCCACCCTCAGCAGTCTCGACAGTGGGGGGGATGTCGTCCCTCTCAGGCGCTGATTCTTCTTTCATCACCTCCTCCTTAACAGAGGAAGGCCCCTGATTGATGCCAGGGAGCGGCGGCTCCTTTACCACTGCAATCTCAGCGTTCGGTGGGGACACTACAAGAACCAAAATACGAAAAAGAAGTGATGATGAATTATAAAAACAGGCAGAAGATATTCAGAAGGGTTCATGCAGCCCGTTGAAAGACAATTTTTTCTCTTTCTCTCGCGGCTTAGATATGGAATATATTCCATGCGGCTCATGGGACGTGCATGTGAACCACAAAATTTGAAAAGCTCACATCAAATGATTATGTACGAAGTAATGCGGCAGAGCAGCATCTGTTAGGGTTTCAAAGCACCCAATCTTCCACACAGTCTTTACCTTCGACGACAACATGAACGTCAAGACGAACGGGGGGTGCGGCAGTTGAAGACGAAGCCGACTTCCTACTCTTCGCCACAGCTTTCTTCGCTGCCTTGGAAGCCCTAGGTGCCATCGTTGTCTGTCGGTCAGAAGAAGAAAGCAAGACAAAAATCTTAAGTCAAGAAGAGTCCAAGAGAGAAATCCTTCCAAAAACCCTTCTATTTATAGAGGACCAAGACCGACGCCTCGTACAAAGAAGTCGACTCTTCGGCTATCGATGCAGACCAGATAATTAAAGATCAGAAACTCTTGGGATCCTGCCCCAAAAAGGGTTTGTATGCATGACATAATGAAGTGGCAAGCAGCTATGCGGGTGAACAGTCTCCTGCGACTAAGTCACTTATGCGGCTGAATAATTCATGCGACCGAGACTTCTATGCGGTCAGAGTTCCATATACGGCTAGAAGAACACGACCATGCTTCTTATTCAAAGTATTTCAATTTTACAAATTAAAAACTTTGAAGGGGGTCCTGTAGAAGCATGGAAAATACTAAAGAAAATGATTCATACGGCCAGAAAAGATCCATACGGCTCGGAAAACGCATGCGGCTCAGGGAGTCATGCGGCATAGGAAGCTATGCGGCCCAGGGCATTACATGCGGCTCAGAAGATACATGGCCTGATAGTGCTCCCCTCCACCCACGCTGCATTAATTGCTATGACGGCTAACCCCTCTGAAAAGTTGACAGCCCTGACACCAAAGACAGGTAATTATGGCTCTGTCATGATGATGAATCTCTAGGGAAGAGAAAGAAATCTCTGACACGATCCCCCGAGAGCAACAAAATGCCACGTAGCCCTGCCACGTGGGTGTGCTTATGCGGTTCGAAGTGAAGACTTCCTATGCGGTTCAGAGTGAAGCTGTCCCATACGGCTCAAGTGGAATCATCTCTATGCGGCTCAAGAAGATCATGCCCATGCGGCTCAAGCAGACACACCCTTATGCGGTTTATGCGGCTCATCATATGGTTCAGAAGTCTGAAGGAGGGGGCCACTGCCCAGACAGTCCTGACACGTGTCCCAAGTCTTATGCGGCCCAAATTTCATGCGGCCCAAATCTCATGCGGCCCAATCTGCATGCGGCTCCAGTCTCACCATTGGCTCTCAGGACACGTGTCCTCAGCCGATCAATCTCCCAGATTTATGGCAATCCAAGATCGGGTCAAATCCCAATGATCTGGGGCACGTGGCAGGAGAATAAATTTGATTTATTTGCAGATATTAGAGAATCATTATAAGAAAGATTTATGCCAATCAGCATTAATTGCTAAAAGAGATTTGGTGTAATCTACCTTTAATGGTTCTGATTCATCACAATCAGAAACGAACGGCCTGGATTTATCAATCCCCAGGCCGTCGCCATCTCCAAGAGCTAATCATTGGCAGCCCTAGTGATCATATCCCACTATTATAAATAGCAAGGTGCCATTCCCTTGTAATATTGAGAGATATACAAAAAAAATCCAGAGAAGAATACGTATATACAGAGAGACTTCCCCTATAGTCAGAGAGAGAATATACACAGAGAGAGAGAAGCCAGGAGAGCAATCAGAGAGAGAGCAAGAAGGCATTTCTTTGTCAACGACCAAGCAGATCTTCCCCGAGTCAAGGCTGCGTACCGATCGTCCAAGGAGTAAGGCAGAGCGGCCGTCGCTTTCCCGAGCCTCTATCGTCACCCCCCAGAATCTAAAATAAACAATCGTACTTAGACTGCTGTACCTAGGTTTTCGTCCCTAGGCTTTCTTTGTACGAGCGAGTTTGTATTGTGAGTCTAAGTTCAGTCCTCCGATAATTGTTCTGTACTTTTACAATCAATGGCAAACATGTTTCACCAGGAAGGCGGAACATAACTCTCTTCTCTGCGCACTCGATAGTTACGTGGCATGCACCAAACCAATCCATGCCGAGGATTATATCGTACTCCTTAATATCGAGGATGATAACTTCTAAGGATAGATTTCTTCCTCCGATGCAGATGTAACCATCCCTACAAATTTGAGTGGCAGGCATATCTACTCCCGATGGAGTGCTAACGCTAAGATTCATATCTAATAATTCCATGGGTAATTTATTTTCTTCTACAAAGTCAGCAGATATAAAATTATGTGTAGCACCCGAATCGAACAGTACTCTAGCAGGCATATTTTTATATAGTAATATACCTGTCACAACAGTATCGGACGCGAACGCTTCATCCCGAGTCAGTGCATAGACTCGGCCTTGTGCCCCCTGGCGATTTTGTGGGTTCACGGACATTGCGTTTACGCCATGGGCGGGAGGTGCCCTGTTCTGATTTTGGAAGTTCCTTGATGGATATTGGTTCGCCCTCCCCATTCGACAATCTGTTGCCTTATGGCCTAGCTGGCCACACTTGAAGCATCCCTCTTGGTAACCGACCGCCAGAGGTCCCATCTTGCCGCATCGATGACACCATACTCTGGGGTAAGGCCCCCGATCCTCGAACGTATTCTGGCACTTTAGCACACCAGATCCTCCCATATCGCGAGGTGCTTGTTGAAGTTGTTATGGACGCCTGACCCGGTCCTTTGTGAAGCTCGACCAAAGATCCGCTCGCTATCAAGGGCAACATTGTATGATTCTCTGTAGGTCTGACATCTTTGGTTCATGATGTCCCGACGCAGATCGTTATTCAGGCCTTGTTGAAAGTGCTCGCACCACGCTTCCTTATTTGGCAGGAAGGCCCCGACAAACTTTACAAGTTTTGTAAACTTCGCTTCGTAATCTTCGACAGACATTTCCTTACTTCAAGGATATGAATTCGTCTTCCTTCTGTCGACGAACCGCACAGAGAATGTACTGCTCGAGAAAGGCCAGTTTGAACGTCTCCCACGAGATCTTGGTGTTGGGGTTGGCTTCATGGAGCTCATGTTTCTTCGCCTCCCACCAGTCGTAGGCCCTCAAGTTTAGCTGCAAGACTGCACACCCAACTCTCTTGGACCCCTTGATGTTGAGGAGATTGAACATGCCCTCAATCTTCACTAGCCACCCCATGACTTTGTCAGGCTCTGCTCGACCGTTAAAGTCAGGCGGGGTCATCTTCTTGAATTCGGTCGCCTTGAACAGAGAAGAGGAAGACATATGCTTCGTCGTTACTGGTTGCACTTCTTCATCTGATGCGGCGGTCGTCGAATTCTATTGGGTCTCTATGGTGCTTACGATCCAGGTCAGTACCTCCATCTGCTTTTGTTGGGCACTAATTTGGGTCTAGATCTGTGCTTGCCGCTGTCGTTGCTGCATCTCCGCCTGGCACTGTTGGACTTCCATGAGGCATAGTAATCGCTCAATGGCAGATTCGCTAGGTGTTGGCAGCGGGGATGCCCACTCTCTTCGGCATTCCTACAAAATTGAGCAAACACATAAGTATTCTCAAAATATCTACGGGCTTATCTATATGGAACGATTATTTCGTGTCGCATATGTCGAAAAGCATAAATTTTGAAAAATGGCAACAACATTTAAAAGAAAATTGTTTTCGAAAGGTTCGAGGTGTGAACCGTGCTCTGATACCAACTTGTTATGTCCCGACTCACCAAATCAATCGTCCTCGTTTTAACTTGAGATAAATCGATCATTAAAGCCGGGGTGTGATGCCATACAAGTCTTTATTGGAATTGTACAAGGAAAGAACGTGCACTTAAAATTTTTTTTGAGATGACGAGTTGAAATTAAACAATGCAGATAGTTGAAGACGCAGAATAGGAAGAAATTTAGCTTTCCATTCATAAAACTTGCAAAGTATGTGCAACTTCATTTTTATATTTTATATGCCGCTGCGGCTACATCTTTGAAAACACAAAAGAAAAACTCTCGACAAGCTGCCATAAAATAATCCTTGTCATTCCATACATTCATGCCCCTTTATACATTTGAAAAGAGCCTTCAATATGAATTGGGCTTCAAAATACTTTAAAATATGAGAGCTTCGAGCCGCCTCCCATTCTTCAGCATCAGTCTAGTCTCGAGCTTCCGCAGCGCGCTCGTCACCTGGGGAGTTGGGAGGTTAGCACACTTGCTAATGGATGAGACGAACCCACTCGTCTAAATCGACACTGCTTATTAAGGATTCTAGCATATGAAGTAATATTTCTATTTAGAATTATATGATTTGCAGTTCATGTCGAAGACACATTTTAATCAGTAAATAACATAACCAATCTCAACTTATCTTACCACGACCATGCTCTTTTTCTGCACAAAATAGATATAATACTTACCACCTGTACAAGACAATAGGTGAGCATGTAATCTATATTATATGCTGTCACTCCCTATTTTCGAAATACGTAATTTTTTGATTTTTTTCTGTATATGGTATCTGGCACCTATATCTTTATTGCATGTATCTTGTATTTGCACCTGGCCATGGCATGGAACTGTATCTCATCGCGAAATAGTATGCCACCCCTTATCCTTGTTTGGTTGTAGGCATGGTTCACTATTTCGATGATAGGATTTCTGGACCGTGTTGTGGTTAGGATTTTATTTATTTAATTAATTTGATTAATTATTGCATGAAGCATTTAACATGTCATTAGTCATATGGTTAAGGACATACTTAAGGTTAGATTTTCTTTGAGTCAACCCAACCCCTATATATATTCTCTTCCCCTCTCTCTCTCTCCTCATTCACTTTTCATTTTATTTCTTCCAACCAACATTTAGGCAAGTACACCTTACACCAAATGGAGAGATTCTTGCATTTTTTTATTCTTGATTTTTCCTTTGATATTATTTATCTATATTGTTCTTCTCTTCATTCTCTATAAGTTTAGTTCTTGGAGTTTTTGATTTTAATGGCTAGTTTTGTGTAGATCTAAATTCCTAAAACTAGGGTTTTATAGATTTTTATGGTTTTGATCTATCAAACTTGGTTGTTTTCGAAAAATAATGATCCTATGTGGTAGGAAATCTCATTCTACCCAATTTTGACTTTTGAAAAGTTAGATTTTGACTTGTTTTGAGAAAGTTATGGCCAAAACAATATTTGGACATCTTCGATGTTCATCTGTCCTGGTTCTGGCAGGGACGATGAATAGTGCTGGCCGCATAGTGCCAGTCCGCATGGATGTATAGTGCCGGCCGCATAGTGCCAGTACGCATAGATGCATAGTGCTGGCCGTATAGTATCAGTCCGCATGGATGCATAGTTACAGTCCGCATAGATGCATAGTACTGGCTGCATAGTGCCAGTCCGCATAGATGCATCGTGTCACAACCCGCACCCTTATCAGGGGCACGAGCACGTGGGTACGTCCAACCTACGCCGCAATATCGGTGTAGGCCTTAAAAATGAAAGTCACGCTGAGTTGATCAGGACAAAGTCTCAAAGTCACGCTGAGTTGATTAGGACAATATTTAAAAAAATCACGCTGGGAGACAGCTCATCATTTTGTCAGAGTGTCATTATGACTAACAACACGACAGTCGAAGAATGTCTCCTCATATGCCACGTATGCACGGAACTCGAGAGATCACAGCCGACTATTGCATGACTTTTGAAATCTTCTTCAGCAAGACTCAGCCTTCACTAAGTTGGCGTACCAAAAGAGCTTCTTGTCATTTAATGCGACTGACAAAGGCAATCACTGTCAGAGATTTTGTATCAGTCGAGGCACGTCGAATCAAGACAGCTGGCAGTTCTGCCTCAATATTGCGTATATTTTGGGCCTTCTGGCTCAAGTCTGCGTGTATTTTGAACTTATATGTTCCTTTCTCACGTCTGCGTGTATTTTGAGCTTTCTGTCTCAAGTTTGCGTGGATTCTGAAGCTTTTTGCCCCACATCTGCGTGGATTTTGAAGCTTTCTACCCCACATCTGCGTGGATTCTGAAGCTTTTTGCCCCAAGCCTGCGTGGATTCTGAAGCTTCTCGCCCCAAGTTTGCGTAGATTTTGAAGCTTTCTGACCCAAGTCTGCGTGGATTTCGTCTTCAACAAGTCTGCGTAGATTTTATCAAATTGGAGTACGTGGCAGCCATGCCACTGATCTCTCGCCTGCGTGTCCTGTAATTTGCACACGACTCATGCATGATTGCCATGTGTCCAACAGTTACAGGCCACGTCCAGTAACTGCTCACAACCTTGCGTATGTTAAATCCTGCGTGATTTTCAACTAGGCACAGGTTGTGAAGACAGTTATCCTTTCAGTTATTTTTGACTCTATAAATAGAGTTCTTTTTTTCATTCATTGTACAGATACATAGTTATCTAACTTACTGTCAAAATTTTGAGAGCTTTTCTTCTTCGCATAGTCCAAGGGATAAAGCGATCGTCTTCTAGATCGGATTCCTACAGTTGTAATTTTTCCAGATACATAATAAATAAAGTAAATTTATTTATGGAAAACAAATTGGCGACTCTGCTGGGGAAAACCATCTCCTCTTCTGAGATGGCAACAACTCAATGCGACACTTCGTCAGTCGGCTCGACGAAGAAGGTGATATCGATCCAATTCGATCAACTCGCCTACGAAGAAATACAGCGGGCTAAGGGTGGCAAGCCCACTTCAGCCTCCATCACCACTGCCAAGTCAAAGGGATGCTCTGTCTATGTCCCTAAGGATCAGTTGGTAGCCAATGGTAAAGTCTTTGCCACAGTGTCTACTCCTAATACTGGCAAAGACTCTACTGCAAGCACGCACACTCTTGTGCGCTCAAAGAAGACAGCAGTCAAAAGTCACATTGACAGTACTGGCTCTTTAGCCAAACCTGTTCCAGCGTGCAATCTTAAATTCAAAAATCACGCTGACAGTGCTGGCTCTTTAGTCAAATCTGTTCCAGCGTGCAATCTCAATGTCAAAAGTCACGCTGACAGTGCTGGCTCTTTAGTCAAATCTGTTCCAGCGTGTATTTCCAAAATCAAAAATCACGCTGACAGTACTGGTTCCTTAGCCAAATCTGTTCCAGCGTGTAATTCTAAAATCAAAAGTCACGCTAACAGCACTGGTTCTTTAACCAAGCCTGTTTCAGCGTGTATTTCATCTAAGAAGAATAGCTCTTTAGCTATCTCTTCTTCTTTGCCAAGTTCTACTAGAACTGGGGGTGGTCTTCCACACAAAGTCCCTTCGAAAAGAAATAACTCTTTCGTTGTTTCTTCTGCTCCTGTAGTCTTTACTTCAGGAACAGCTTTGACTGACAATTTTGTTAGTCAAAGAAAAGGAGATGGTCTTTTGACTACTCTTCCTTCTGGACATTCTATGTCTCCAAACTTGAATAAGCCTAAGAAGAAACATTCCTTAATGTCTTCTTCTACGACTTCTTCGAATGGGACACAGAATTTGTCTAGAAAAGAGGGTCTGTTACCAACTCCTAATCAAGGGGGTGGTTCAACTCTTCCTTCTCTGCAAATATCCAGATCAATGGAAGGAAAACTCCAAGTTTCAAAAACCAATGTGTTACCTCCAACTGATCTAAGAACAAAACTTAATCAAACCCGTTTGGGAAGCACTTCTGGTGTTAAGAAACCACACCAATCAGAAATGAAGATAAGAGATCCAGATACAGAGTATGCTAGAAATTATGTGGCTCATATTAATCACTCCCTATATAATCAAGAGCCATCAAAATCCAAGAACCAGAAATATATTCCTAAAAATACACAAAGATTGTTCTATGATGTACCTCAGTTGTCACAGACAGATTTACGAGAACACCTTCAACAGAAGAGAAGGAATAATTCTGTGTCAATGGATCATGCTGAATGTGACTTCCAGCCAAGAGTCATAATTCAATGCAGATGTCAATCAATGGTTCAGGACTATGTTGATCATGAATGTGACTTCCAGCCGAGAGTCACAATGCAATACAGATATCAAACAAAACGACAATCTGTCTTCAATCGGATTCAGTGTGAACCTATGCCTGATGAAGATGAGCCTTTGTTTACTTCTGTCAACATGACCTCTCGGAATACTGGGGGTAGAGATGATAGTCCAGATGGAGTATATAGAGGCACAAGAGCAAGAGTCCTGGCCTCTAGTCAAAGAACTTTGATTTCTGAAAATAATTCTGAATTCCTTGGGGAATCTAACTTCCCACCTCTTCCTACTGGGGGTAGTTCTCCTATAATTGACTTTGATGCACAAAGCAATGATTCAGAACAAACGACATCCACCAGTTCATCAATAATCCCTCGTACAGTTACGACTTATATGGTTGATGGGAATACTGATGAACCTTCTTCTTCCTTGACTCCTCAAGAACAATGAATTGCTTCTTTGGAACAGCAAATGAAGTCTATGGCTGATACTATGAAGTCGATGTATGAACTCATGGCAACACAGATACAAAATCGACAGACTGTACCAGATGCCATACCAATTGACACTGTTGTAAGTCCAGTACAAGTTTCTCCAGCAGTACAATCCAATACTCCTGGACCAGCTCAACTAAATCCTAGTCTCTCTGGAGCTGGGGGTAGTGCTTACAATACTGTTCCTCCTCCCAAATATTCTCTACAAGCTACAACTCCATAATCTTCCGGAGTTGTCTCTGAAGAATTGAAGAATCTCAAAACTCAATTTGAGGCATTCAAACAAAAAGATGGTTTACAAAGGTTAGGCATCAAACAACCTTATCCGATAGAATGGAAGCAAGTATCGTATCCTCCTAAATACAAGCCTCCTACTATCTCCTTCTATGATGGAACCACTTCTCCAAGTCAGTTTATTAATCACTTTGAAGTGATGACTGACCAACTGCAACCAAGCGACGCCCTCCTTACTCGGGTGTTTGTTGAATGTCTCAAGGGAACGGCTTATGAATGGTATAGGAGTCTCCCAGATGGGTGTATTACCTCATTTGCCGGTTTCAAACAGATGTTTCTTGAACGGTTCTATGAAGGGCTCAATGACATGACTATGTCTGCTCTTATTAGAATCAAGCAGAAAAATAATGAAACTACAGAGGATTTCATTGAACGGTTTTGAAGAGAGGCTCTGAAGATGCCTCTTGGAACTCCTGATGCTGTCACCATCGACACATGCAAATCAAATTTGTTACCAATCATTAGCATGTGGACAAGATCTACTCAATTCCAAGACTGGCCTTCCTTCATAGTTAGTGCCAAGGCCGCAGAAATTAGTGCTGAAACCTTCAAAGGTTTAGGAGTGCAGATGACTCCCAAAGAAACAGGTCAAGGTACTAACAATAATGCTAAATCTAATGCTCGCAAGGGAAAAGAAACCCTTGAAGTTAATCTTCAGAGCAAAGATGCATCAAATGCTCAAACTTCTCCTACCTCTACAACTCAACAACCAAGAGCACCTCGCCCTAAAGAAGAATACACTTTTGATGATGACGATGTCCTTGGTATCTTTAAATGTCTGTTGAAAGGTAATAAAATACAATTACCTGAAATCAAGAAACCTGATGAAGCTGGTAAGACAGATCATCCCAAATATTGTCCATACCACAGAATGTTGGGTCACACAATTCGTACATGTTATGTACTGAAAGGAAAGATCCAAGAAATAATTAAATCTGGAGCTATCTCCCTTACTCCAAAAGAGAAAACCGTCACCTCCAATGTTGTCTCTATGCAATTTGGAGATTTTTCTCCTCAACTCCTTGAAAGTGGGATCATTCCTATTCCTAAGACAACTCTTGACATAGTGAATCTTCCTCCTCCACAATCTGAAGGATTGGTGCCAATTACTATGGAAACAGGAGAAATCATGTGGATTCATCCTGATCTAGTGGCAGATTTTGAATCTCCTTCTCTTTAAAAGACTACTTCTCGAAAGTCCAAGAAGACTGGAAAGATTAAGTCATGTCATATGACTTCTCTCGGATCATCCTGACACAGAGCCAAAAGACAAAGAAGAAGCACTTGCTGGTGCTACTCGAACTGGGAAATCTTATTTAAAAGATTATTCCAAGAATCCTGAGGATACTCCTGATATCCCTCCTTCTGATAAAGATGCTCCTAATGTTCCTCTTGAAGAAGAATCATCCACTGCACCTATTCCTTCCACTGCACCAGTTGAACCTGCTCCTTCCAAGCCTACAGCTCTTGAGAAAGGCAAACAATAGGCTCGATTTGATAAGCTAATCAAGAAGTCTTCTCCTCTTGGGCTTCAGAAGCCTTATAACTTCGACATTTTAGCTCAACTTGCTAATACTCTAGCTAGAATGTCCCTCTTTAAACTTCTACGTCTCTCCAAAGAGACTCGGGAGACGTTAAGTGAAGCACTTCTTCAAGCTGACTCTTGTCTTGCACAGTTAAAGAAGCCAGATGCAGAACCTGCCACTTGTTTACATTGCAACAGTGTATTAGAGATTATCCCAAATATCACCTTTACACAAGATGACATGCTACTGGAAGATAATCGACATGATTGGCCTCTCTACTATACCGGTTATATCGATACGATGAAGATAGATCGTATCCTCATTGATCCAGGGTCTGCTATAAGCATAATGCCAAAAAGTCTGTTGGATGAACTAAAAATCCCTCTTCACAAGCTTTCCAAGACGGTTACCACTATCCTGGGATTCAATCAAAGCCGAAGTGAGCCTTTGGGGAAGATTCATCTGAAACTTCAGATAGGCGATTTCAGATCCAAAGTCACTTTCTATGTGATCGAGATCGTGGGATCTTACAATCTTCTTCTGGGGAGGCCCTTTCTTCATGAAAATAATGTGGTGCCTTCTACTCTTCATCAGTGTTTTAAATACATTGACAGCAATGGAAGAGTACAAAAAGAAGTTGCTGATATAAATCCCTTCCATGGAGTTGAAGCCTATTTCAATGATTCCCGGATGTACAAAGAAGAGTATACAAGGGTGATACAAGCTATGGAAAAAGAAGATTCACAGAGTGAGACTTTAATAATCCCTGTTAAAGGTCGAAATACTCAGCAACATTCTCCCAAACCCTCCGGAGAAGGTTCTTTCATCATTCCAGTGAGTGGACGGATTTCTCCATTACCTCAGTCGTCTACTCAAGATACACTGATCATTCCTGTCAGTGGGCGCACTACAGTTCCTGTATCTTCACATATAAAACATGATACTCTGCTAATTCCAGTTGGAGGGCAGACTACTCTTCCATCTCAGACTTCAAGGGAGCTCACCTCTTCTGAGCCATTTGTTATCGATCTTAATCGAAACAAAGCTTCTTCTCGTTCTTCTTCTCCCCCTTTAGTCATTGATTTGGCTAAGATCTCTAAGGCTCAGCCTTCTCCCAATGTAAATATTGCTGCCTTTAAATTTAATGAAAAGCCTCCATCTTTGTAGTATATTGATGTGTGTAATTATGTTCATAGTTATTTACATTTGTTAGATGACTTGAGCACAATAACCATAGGAGTTGTACAGACTGTTCATACAGATGTATCCTTAGAATCAGTACAATCTTCACACTTTCTAGTTCCCAGCAGAAAGCCAGGAGACATTCCAATATTCTTCTACAAAGGGCCCCAAAATCCTTCTGATTTAGAAGATGAGGACAAAAATGATGATACTGGAAGATTACAACTACGTCGTTATAGTCAGCAATCTAAAGACATCATTAAAAATATGGGCTATGACTTCAGAACTGGCCTCAATAGTAGAAAAGGAAGAAAAATGCTTGTTCGGATTCCTCCTTTGAAATATGGGAGGACGAAATGCGGATTGGGCTATACTGCTCCTACTCCTTTTATCAATATTGTTCATGAAGATCCCGAATCTGACGAAGATAAGAGATCTGATTCTTCTAGTACCACCTCTTGGGATTCCGATACGAGTATCGGTGATTTCTACTGCAACATTCTGTCTTCCAACATGTTCTCCATTGACCGTTCTGAAGAAAGTGAGGAGGAAGAAGATGAGTTTGAAATCTCACATGAATCAGAACAATGGGCCCAAAGGTTAGATAATCAATGGGAGTTCCGATTTGAGCAAAAAGAACCTCCGACTGAAGACAAACTTGTTCAAAGTCTCTCAAATAACGAAGTGATACATTCATCCGACGGTTTATCCGTTCATTTATTGCCATCCGACGGTTCACCCGTTCATTATCACCTGACGGTTCATCCGTTCATTTATTGTCATCCGATCATTTCGATATCTGTTATCCCCAGTGGAAATAGATATTCTATGTATTGTATTATTTTCTTAGCAAATTTGATATTTAGAAAATCATGTCCATATTACCTCTGAATTTTCTATCTCAATATCATATTTATGAAAATGATATCTAGTCTTTTGATTCTCGAGTCCAAAGATCATAAAAAATTAAGTTCAAAGATATTTTTATGTCTGAATTCTATTTTTTCTAATCAGTATTAAACTAAGATCATCTCTGGTTTAATATCATTTGATAGAATTACAAAGTTTGTTTGTAAATTCTATTCTATTAAAATGTGTCATGTATTATTTACCTCTGAACATATGTTCTATGAATCTATCATTACCAAAACAGCAAAACCAAAAATCAGATCAAGAATTTTCATTTGCTTTCATTTCATAATCAAAACATGGAATACAAGTGAAAGTGAAAATGAAAAAGATTCACTTATTTGGAGTTATCAGCTCCCTGATACGATCAAGAACAGCATTCAGTTTCTCTTCATGAGTTTTTCGAACTCTTTCTGCTGCTTTAATTGTAATATTCTGTTCATCAAAAATAATGATAGCAGACTGGCGACGGTTAACTTCTTCAATCTGTTCTGCCTGCATCTGTTCTCGTTCCTTCTGAAGAATTTCACAGCGTTCGGCTTCAGAGATATAAGCAGCAGCCACCTCAGCTTGCTTTGTTTCCTGATAGCAATTCGCTCTTGAAGTCAAGCCAATTCCTCTTTCAATTTCTTCAGCTCTTCAGTCTTGGACGCTTTATCCTTCTCCAGAAGCTCTACTCTTTGACGAGTAGCTAATATTTCTTCGCCCTTTTCTACTAATTTCTCAGTAGAAGAGGCAAGAAATGCTTCAAGAACTGCTTGTTGGGACTGTGCTTCATGCTCTAGTTGACTGATCTCAGCTGCAGTTAAAGATTGAATGTCCTCCTTCTTAGTCTCCCAGTATTTTCGGATAGTTGCTTCCAACTCATCCAGGAGATGTTCAAAGAAGATGCACTGAGACTCGCAACCAGCTTGTCACAACGCCATGAGTGGGAACTTGACCATAGTTCGAAGATCAGAAAATGGCATAGCTTTATCCTTCAAGAAACGTCTGGTGTATGTATCTAGATATGAGTAAATGATCTCTGAATGCATCCCCAGAGTTCTTGCTAGCCCAGTCTCAAATCCAGGAGTCGCCGCCATCATTGAAGAAGAAGCCTGAATGTTCTCTATCCTGGGAACAGAAGTGTGTGCGACCGGAGAAGTTGGCACATGTGAACTCCCTTCATCAGCATCAGCCTGGATAAGCGGAGCATGAGTCGAACTCATTGCTGCAGCAGTTCCTACAGTCAACGAAAAAATAATAATAATCAGCATATAAAGAAAAAATAAGCAGCAGAAACAGAATTTGAAATAAAATTCTACCAGGTTGAGGTTCATATTCGATATGTGAAGGGAGTCTGGCATCTTCTCATAGCCGGTCCATGATAGTGTCCGACACCTGCTTCATATGGCTGCTTCCAGCTCCAGAATTACTCGGTGCTAGAGCATTATCTGGAGATTGAGCAGATTCGGGGCTAAGTTCCATTTTGTTCCCCTTTACTTTATCCTCATCATAAGGAGCAGAAGTGCCAGCAAGCCAGTCTTCTCCTCCTTCAGCTTCATCTTCTTCTTCATCTTCAGGGTGAGCTTCTGATTCGGAGTCAATGATATTCACATCTTCATGAGTCTCAGGGACAATGACGATAGCAAGCTCAGTGTTGACTGCCGCCGGTTCAGTCCTCTCTGGAATATCGGTTCGAAGAATGATGTCTTGACAAACATTCTTTAACAAATCATCAGCAGCTGGTAGCTCGGACGTTTGCACGTCTTTATCGCCTCTGGCCAAAGAAATGTCTTCTTCGACATGAGTCTCAGGAACTTTTGGCTGTCCTGTAACTTTTGCTGGGGCAGGTTCTTCTTCAGAATAATCAATTTGGTCATCCAGTGCCTGAATGACGCCCTCTGTCCCATGCTCAAATGGGATCATCCTCGTCTCTGAGGGTTCAATAGCTACTCCACTTGTTGTAGGAGCAGTCATTTCCTGAGCTTGAATAGACTCTACCTCAGTATGTTCAGTTGAAGCTGCCGGAAAGTGAACATCATCAGACTCTGTCTTCTCAGTAGAAGCCGCTTCATTAATTTCTGGCAAAATTCCTCCACTCATAATTGTTTCTAGGAGTTCATTGCCCTTCATTTTTCTGATGGACTTCTTGACATACTTGCCCCTCGACCTCCTTATCAAAGGAGCGTCGTCTTCATCAGTCTCTTCGTCTTTATCGGCGGCATCATCTTCGTCAACTGAGATGCCACCTAAAGATGAAGTAGCAGTCATTGAGACCTTCTTCTTCTTCTTAGATGTTGGAGACTTAGTACTCCTCTTGGAGACTATCTCAGACTCATCACTTCTCTTTCTCTTAGAAAGAGATACAAATATAGGTGGAAGAACTTCATCAGGAAAATTTTCTTCCTAGAATAATTCGTATAGGGGCTCAACCTCTGTTGCCTCATCTTCGGGTTCTGGAGGAAATTGTTGAATAACAGTTTTCTTCTTTGACCTCTTCGATGGAGCTGGCTCATCCTCCGGAACAAAGGTCTTCAGATTGAAACTCGGCTTGAAGGTGCTCGACGACACATAGAAGCGAGCATATGTATAAAGCATCTTTGTCCCCGAGCTAGATAAAGGATTAGGCATAGAGAATACAGCTTTTGTATCTCTAGTTGCAAAATATCTCCAGGCTCGAGCTCCGTCGACAAGCCCTCCACGAGCAGATAAACAAGTGGTGGCGTTCCCAACGTGGAGCTGGTCATATCCGAATTGTCTAGCAAATCGGCTTGGTAAATATGGCTCCAGATATGTCATCTCTTCATGACGGTACACTAGATGAGACGGCCTGATTCTCTGCAACCATTGGAAGGCTACGTCATCTAGCCTGTTTCCCATATCTCCGTCCATCATATTTAAGGGCATACTCTTATAGCCCAGTGGTGGGGGAACACATTGAATGGACTAATATGATGCCTTCTAGAAAGTCTCTCCAGAAAGGGTGTGAACCTTCCAGAAAGTCTCTCCAGAGTACCTATCCAGGAAAAGACTGCCACTCCCTCCTGCCCCTGGAGGTATCAAACCGTCATGATGGAGGAGAAGCCAACCATATAAATATGTGAAGGGCATCTCTATCCGTGGGAATTCTTCAGTCATCCTCCTCTGATCAGATAACATATTGGTTACAAAATTACGAAGACCTGCATTTAGTCTACAGGTCATCGCTGATAATAAGTCTAGCTTGTAACCATACACAAGGTGCACCGCTGCAAAGATAACGCCTCTGTGTATCCTGTCCAAGGAACTGGAGCCAGGAACGATGAATCTCCTCAACCACAGAGATAGGAATCCGGCCAAATGACCGTTCCTTGACAGACTCTTTCTACTCTGTCTTACATAAGAACTGAAAGTGGTTCCAGATTTGAACTCGTACCAGTCTTCAGTGATAGTGAAATCCTTGCAATCATATTTCTCCAGCAGATAAATGATTTCACCCTCAGCGAGAGGCTTGAAGTTGCTGATCTGGTACCATCTCTTCTCGTTTATTTTCTTCTCATCCTTTTCACGGTTCATGAAAAGGTAGGACATCCACTTCTGAATGTGGTTGCCAGCTTCATCTTTAGAACCCTTGTAATATAGAGTACATGTGCCAAAATGGCACATCATCTCTTCAAATAGGTGTACCATTTCTGGGTTCTTCTCTGACAGAAAGTTCAGCTCTTCTGTCGTAGGAACATATTCTTCATACGGCAGCGAGACTGAAGGTAGATGTGAGATGTATTCCATCTCATGAAGGACGAAGCCCATCTCCCCCATGGGAGTCATAAAGGTCCCCGTCCTGTGATTGTATCTTTCAACCAAAGCTAGGAATATGAAGGGGTTGGGCTTGAAGCCGTAGGATGAATTGATGACGGCATCATAAAGATTAATCTTCTTCAGCTCAGTCTCAAAATTTTCCAAAACCCAGTGGACCAAAGTCTTCCATCTCACATTCTCCTGATTCATTAGGCCGTTCATCCTCGGCGTCGAATCGGTCGGATAGAATGCATTCTTGTTTGACATAAATTCGTTTATGAAAATGGGCATCCTGAATGGCATCAATATGGACGAGTCTTCAGGTGGTATGCATCCAGGTTTCAAACCCCAAAACACTGATACATGATTCTCTGGGGCACTGAAAAATCCCTCCTTCCTGTAAATAATACGGATTGCCTTCGCCTGCTGATATTTTGTCAAATGCCAGGACATCTTTCTCGGATAGCTGGCATGCATGAGTCTCATGATTGATAAGCCCCTGGACACCTTCGGCCAGTACATGGGCTGTTCCACATCCCCTTCGAAGTAGAAGCACACCTTCTCTCTGATGCCCTTCGGCTGAGATTTCTGTGCTATGTCATCTCCAAACAAGAATGCTAGTTTCTTGTGGGATACCAGATCCAAACTCTGGAAGGGTTGTCCATTCATTAAGCAGAGTAGGGTTGTATGATCTTGATTGGCCAACAAAGATAATCTGGCTTCTGGAAGATCAAATTGAGGGAATTGTACATGAGATAGATCATGCTTAAATGAGGAACTCCAATGCCCTTCGTAATCTGCTTCTTCGCTTCGGATGTTCACTACAGAAAATAAAAGAAGACAAAGTCAGATATATCTATGTCTATGCGTGTATTACAATATTTGAAGAAAATTTCAAAAGTTACGCAGACTTCATATGGATATACTACCATGACATGCTGAGTGATTTATTCACGCAGATGATTAATTCACGCAAAGTCCAGACAGATTAGGATGAATGTCACGCATCATTGCCAGAGTTACATTTAAATAAAAATGGCAAAAACACGCTGACAGATTAAGGCTAATCTATCCAGAGTATGACTCTCAGAAGTCTGCGTGACTTTCAGCATGGACATTTGTGAAACCCGTAAAAAAAAAAAAAATTAAATTAAAGTTGTATTTAAATTTTAATACTAAATTTTTTTTTATTAAGTTATTAATTAATAAATTTAAGTGTAAAATTATTTTCAAAAATAATCAACATGGATTTTTTGCATGACAACCAGACCGGATTTAAATTGAAATACAAAGTATTTATTTTTATAATTCTCAATATACAAAATATTATTTTTATTCAACTTTAGTTCTAATTTGGCCCATTAGAAGAAGCCCAATAGCTTATAAAATATTCCTACTACAACACTTTAAGTACTGATCCAAATTGATGTTTTGTATCTATTACCATTTGACATCAGTAGTATGTTAAGGAGTATATTTAATAAGTGAGCCCAACCCAATATACTAAGTTAGAGATGGGTTAAAACCTCTCCATCATGAGTGAGAACTCATTAATATTGTTCTGTTGGTTCCTTGTTTTCTTTTGGGTTGTAACCGAAGGAATTTCGGTTCTCTTGTGGCCGACTCTTGGCCTCTCGTCTCCCTCAACGGTCGACTTCTCCGTTCATCTTCCACCGGCCGGAATTGATGGCCAAGGAGGCCGTCCACCTCCCCATGGGTAACCCCTATTCCTTATTTTCCTATATAAACCCCCTCTTCCTTCTCCATCTCCATCTCCACACTTCTTCCCCAAATCTCTGAGCCAAATCCCTAGATCTACTTTTCCGGCGAACCCGTGGCCGACCCGAGGGCCGAGCACCCCTACCGGAGCTCACCGAGCCGATCCCGGGCCGCCCCTACCCGGCGTACCTCTCCGACGCCACCCCGGCGCCGCCCTCCGTGGCCGTCCGATCCGCCGGCGTCCGCCCGCACGCCCCGTCCGTTTCTCGGTTCTGACCCGTTTCCGTTCCGAGATCCAAATCGGAACTCCGTTGTCGGTACTTTCTGACCCAATTATTTTCTTTTAGTCTATGATGAACTGGTCCAACTGAATTCTCCTGGGAAATTTAGTTTTCGGTAATGTAATAACTACGTTACTATTTCGGCTTTTCCGAACTCTTCGAAAATATGGTTTTGTTGCTGTTTTCGTTGTTCTCGGATGACAGAACAAAGTTCTGTAAAAATTCTCGACTTTCCGAGAATTTCCGGGGGAGTTTCTGTGCTTAGGAAAACTCTCGGATTTCCGATAATTTCTCGGAAGTGTTCTGGAAATTGAAATTTTAACTCTTAATTTGGTTCTGATGTTTGGGTTCGGATTGGTTCTAATAGTTCTGTTAGTTTTTGATGGTTCTGTTAGTATTTTTGGGACTTTGGCTAAAAGTTGAGAATAGTTCTGTGGGAAATGTGTGCTGTGAGAATTTTTCGTATTCTCGGGTTTTCCAAGAAGTTTTCGGGAATAATTAGTTCAAAATTTATTTCATATATTTTGGTTTTGGCTCTTTGATTTTTGTTGGAATTTCTGGTTATATGACAATGCTGGTTTAGGCTTTGGAAAATACTATTCTGTGGTATATATATGAATTGGAGTTTTTGGAGTTATTTTGCAGGTTTACGGTACATTTCCAGTTTTTGGGTTGATAAAAAACAGAGGATATGCTGCCGAAAATTTTGCAAAATAATAGAAATGATTTTTAAAAAATAATTTTCGAATAAATATTATTCTAACAATATTTTTGGGCGACGACCTTAACGGTCACTGGGCCCCAGCGAAATGCAAACGCACCGGTTCGACAGGACGTTGAGGCAGAGTAGCTGAATGTGAAGACTGGACCAGAGTCTGAGACTCACAAATCTTTTATAATTAGGAATTATAATTTTATTATTATTTAATTTTGAGACTAACATTGTTTTCGTCTTATTTTAATTTATGTAAATCGGGTTGTAAGGGCATAAGCCCAATTGCTTATTTAACCATGCTGTGAAAGATGTAATAATTAGGATTTATTTTATTTTCTTTTCTGGTTGTGGTAGTGTAACGTAAATGTTAGAATAACTATATATATATATTCTCATAAATATTAGGAAATTCATGATTTTCTCACTTATTAGATAAATAATAACTTTATGTATAAAATACAAAGTTTTAACAATTTAAATGATAAATTGTAAGTTTTCCAAAAAGAAAGGATTAAATTGATGTTTTCTTGTAAATAGTAAACCATCCGATAATTGTGTTCTAATTAGAATAAAAAGGATAAAATTTATTAGGAAAGAAAATAGAGATTGTAACTAGCACACTTAGTTGGTTTGATACAGATTGATAAGTATAGATGCTCCATTTATAGGATTTCGAAGGCGTAACTAGCATCTACTCGGAACATCCATCGACTCTCAGTTTAAATCAAGGCAAGTACGGTTGTGGTTAATTGCAGTTTAATTAATATTAGAAATTTTGCATGTTAAATACACAACTGTTACACGTACTCTCTCCTAGAGTAATATACTGAATCATTGCATCGGGATAATGGGGAGTAGCGTAGTTATCTATGATCAAAGCCAAATAGTTAATGAATGTGCGAGCTTACCCCTCTTCACACGGGGTTAGGTCGGACCGTATCAATAGGATACAATTGAATCATCCTAAACCGGTCATAGATACTGCTTACTCAAATCACAATTGTTTTATAGTTGGAAATCATTGTTTCAAAATTATTTAATATTGCAAGTTTCTATTCATTATGCAAATTGTTAATTTTCATAATTGTACTTGCTCCTTTCCTGACTGGATCCCCCACACCCAATAGGTTCTATTGATGACTCAAAGCTACTGATCAGTAGTTACTATGACCCGGAGCTGTACCCTGCTGTGCTCCCAGACGAGGTCCATGGAGATGATGATGACACTTCTGCTTAGTTGGAGTTTTAGTTTATCTTTTAAATAAAATAAATGTTATGTTAAAGTTGTGGACAAGCTTTGTAATGGACAAGTTTATATTATCGTTTAATTAAATGTTGTGGCAATTATAGTTTCAAATATTGTTGATTGTACCTGCATATGGGATACAGCTTACTGCCGCCGTCTCAACAACGGTGCAGGCTGGGCATGATCCGAGTCGACCCAAGAAATTGGGATCGGGTCGTGACATGTTTTTAGTGGTGGCCCATGCAGGTCTTTTCAATCAACAACTTAGGAAAACCTAGGAAACATTTAGAACATTAATTTACCACAACATAGGACCGAAATATATTATAATTAAATATTTTTGTTTGATTATAGATAGGCTACCTTGCTTATGTTTATATCCTAAACCTTCCAGAGAATGGCCACTGACAATACCAACCCTGCTGGCGATGGGATGTCAACGCCTGATCAAACCCCACCGCCTCAACTAAGTCCGGGTTTTACACCATTGAATGCACCTCGTGGGTTGTTTGCCGCTTCAACGGTAGATCCATCATCTTCCCAGACGGAGATGCAACCCCCTGTGGTTACGCCCACTCCAGCTGCCCCACCGGTGCCTGTAGACCCCACTGACCTCATAGGTCTGCTAAGAGGAGTGCTAGAAGCCCAGAGAACTCAAGCTGAAGCTCATCGCGAGCAGACGGCCATTATGAGAGAAGGCATGGAGAATGCTCATAGCGTGGCTATGGCTGCACTGGAAAGAGGAGAAGCAGCTCAACAGGAACCAAGGCCTGCCAAGGTGGGCGATATTGAGAGCTTTAAGAAGCAGAACCCTCGACCTTTCAAGGGAACCGAGGGAATCGTCTATGCTAACGAATGGCTCGACAATATGGAGCGTCTCCTGAGCGTCGCTCGACTTCCAGAAGACCTCAAGGCTGAAGCAGTAGGACTCCAACTGCAGAATATAGCAAGCACCTGGTATCGGAATGAACCCCGACTCCAGGATAGGCAAGTTGATTGGGACACCTTCAAGAGGTTATTCCAGAGGAAGTTCTTCCTAACTTCAGAGTTGCGGGAGATGGAGCGACAATTCCAGAACCTGAAGCAGGGCAATATGACTGTGGGAGAATACGCTGCTGAATTCGGCTAGCTCAGTCGATTTGCCAAGAACCTGGTGGCTGATCCTGACGATCGTGCTGAAAGGTTCAGATTTGGACTAAGAGAAGAAATCCGCACCTATGTGATCTCAGGCGGTGCTAAGACTTATGAGAAGATCCTGGAACGAGCACAAGACATAGAGAAGAGCCAACCTGCTCGCTCGAAGAGAGATTATCCTGGAACTAGCAACTTCCAGGGTAATCAGAAGAAGCCCAACAACAACAACAAAAACAACAACAACAGGCCCCAGCATCACCAGCAAGCAAGGAATAATGATGTAGCACCCCAGAAGCAGATCCCTGTCTGTAGCTATTGCAAGAGGCCGGGTCATTAGGTGAACATCTGTCGGAAGAGGCTTGGACAATGTCTGATCTGTAGGTCTACCACCCACCAAGTGAAGGATTACCCCTCAGCGGCCAACAGAGCTGGAGGAAATCAGCAGAAAGGACCTCTGCCCACTCAGCAGCAGCAATTTGGGCAGCATCAACAGAAGACGGGGCGAGCTTTTGCCCTAACTGCAGAGGAACCAGAGCCGGAGCAGGAACCTAATGCGGATGTCATATCAGGTTACATCTATGTACATTCTCATCCTGCATTAGCTTTATTCGACTCTGGTGCAACACACAGTTTCATAGCAACAAAGTTTATCTCTGCACACCATATAGTTACTGGCTTTAGCAAGAAGATCTGTAGAGTTATGACTGGAGGAGGACCCCTACCTATCACTGAAATCTGTGAATGCCCTATCACTATAGCTGGCCATAACTTTATAGCACCTTTGCTTGTCATGCCCTTACCTAACTATGATGTAGTCCTAGGGATGGACTGGTTAAGTAAGCAGCATACGCTGATAGACTGTCATCGAGGATGTGTAGTCTTCAGTCCACCTGGAGAACCGGAGTTTGAAATCTCTCGAACTCCGGAGGAGATGGAATGTGTTACCTATACCTCTATCACTGAAGAGTCCAGACCTCCGCACCCTATCATAGCGGAATTTATGGATGTTTTTCCTGATAGTCTTCCCGGGTTACCCCCAGACCGAGACTTGGAGTTCACCATTGACCTAGTCCCCGGTTCTTCTCCTATTTCTAAGGGATGCTACAGAGTCAACCCGAAGGAGGCCAAGGAGATAAAGGATCAGATAAATGAACTGAAGGCTCTGGGATTCATTCGAGATGGAGCTTCACCCTGGGGAGCGTCTGTCTTGTTTGTTCCCAAGAAGGACGGAGCTGTGAGGATGTGCATCAACTACCGGGCACTGAACAATATCATAATTAAGAACAAGTATCCTTTGTCCCAGATCGATGACCTGTTTGACCAACTCAGTGGAGCCAAGGTGTTTTCCAAGATTGATCTCAGATCTGGCTATCATCAGATCAAGGTCAGGAAGGATGATATTCCCAAGACGGCGTTCAACACCAAGTATGGGCAGTTTGAATTCTTGGTCATGCCGTTTGGACTGACAAATGCTCCGGCTGTATTCATGAACCTTATGAACAAGATTTTCCATGAATACTTAGATCAATTTGTTGTTGTCTTCATTGATGACATTTTGATCTATTCAAAGACTGAAGAGGAGCATGAGGAGCACCTCAGGAAGGTTCTGGAAACTTTGAGGAAAGAGAAGTTATATGGTAAGCTATCAAAATGTGAATTCTTTCTAGACAAGGTGGATTTTCTTGGCCATGTTGTCACAGGAGAAGGAATTTCGGTGGATCCTATGAAGATAGCTGCTGTGGAGAAGTGGTCTACCCCAAGCTCAGTTGCTGAAATTAGAAGTTTCCTGGGCTTGGCTGGCTACTACCGGAAGTTTGTGAAGGATTTTGCTAGAATTGCCGAACCAATGACGAAGCTGACTCGGAAGAATGAAGAGTTCATCTGGACGGAAGATTGTCAGGCTGCATTTGACGAGCTGAAGAAGAGGCTTACCACTGCACCAATCCTTGCGCTACCCGTAGGATCCGGTGGTTTCATAATCTACAGTGATGCCTCTGGAAAAGGACTGGGATGTGTTCTTCAACAGAATGGGAAAGTGATTGCTTACGTATCTAGGCAATTACGGAACCATGAGAAGAATTATCCCACACATGACCTGGAGCTGGCGGCAGTTATCTTTGCGTTGAAGCTATGGAAGAACTATTTGTATGGAGAGAGAGTGGAGATATACACAGATCACAAAAGTCTGAAGTATGTCTTCACCCAGAAGGAGTTGAACATGAGGCAAAGGCGATGGCTGGAGTTAATGAAGGACTTCGACATCGACTTGCAATACCACCCGGGTAAGGCTAATGTGGTCGCTGATGCACTTAGTCGATACCCAGTGGCGATGTTCTTAACCAAGGAGAGGCACCTGCTGGAGGACATCGAGAAGCTTGAACTGGAGATTGTACTGCCTGGACGGAAGGCACTGGATTCTGATTCTGTGTTGATGAAGTTGCAAGTGAGCTCGAACTTGATGGACAAGATCAAGGAGACGCAGTTTCAAGACGAGGCACTTTGCAAACTGAGAGATCAAGTGTTAACAGGAACACTGGAGGGTTTCTCAATCGCCAGTGATGGAGCTCTGAAGAATGGTACGAGGCTTTGTGTACCGTCTGGCGAACTGAGGATCGAGTTGATGAAGGAAGCGCATCAGTCTCAATATTCCATACATCCTGGAGCCAATAAGATGTATCGGGATATGCGCACTATTGTCTGGTGGAGTGGAATGAAGAAAGATGTCACCAGGTATGTTGCTAGATGCTTGATCTGTCAACAAGTGAAGGCTAGTAGACAAAGACCTGCAGGACTTCTACAACCACTGGACATTCCAGAGTGGAAGTGGGAGCATATTACGATGGATTTCGTATCAGGACTGCCTCGTTCCCAAGGAGGGAAGGATGCCATCTGGGTAATAGTGGACCGACTAACCAAGTCAGCTCACTTTATCCCCTTCAAAGTTGGTTTATCCACTGAGAAGTTGGCAGCATTGTACATGCGGCACATCTACCGGATTCATGGCGTACCGGTAAGCATTGTTTCTGACCGAGACACTCGTTTTACTTCACATTTTTGGAAGAGTTTGCATGACAGCTTGGGAACCCAGTTGAAGTTCAGCACAGCTTATCATCCCCAGACTGATGGGCAATCTGAGAGGACTATTCAGACACTTGAAGATATGTTGAGAGCTTGTGTTTTGGAGTTTGGAGGATCGTGGGAAGACCATCTGCACTTGGTAGAGTTTTCTTACAATAACAGCTACCAAGCCAGTATTGGTATGACCCCATTCGAAGCTCTTTATGGACGTCGTTACCGTACACCATTGGCATGGGACGACATTGGTAAAGAGTACTGCTGGGTCCAGAGATGGTGACTGACGCAGCAGAGAAGATGAAGATAATCAGAGACAAGATCAGGATTGCTCAAGACAGACAGAAGCACTGGGCAGACAGCGGTCGTCGACCATTGGCGTTTGAAGAAGGAGATAAGGTCTTCGTGAAGATTTCTCCTACTAGAGGGACAATCAGATTTGGCAGAGCTGGGAAGCTGAGTCCCAGGTACATTGGTCCGTTCGAATTTTGAGCCGGATTGGAAAAGTGGCGTATAGGTTAGCTCTACCAGCTAATCTAGAAGGCGTGCACAACGTCTTCCATGTTTCACAGCTCAGAGAGTATGTACCTGATAAGAACCACGTCTTGGATCATTCAGAATTGGAGATCGGACCGAGCCTCACTATACCGGAGAAGCCAGTAGCGATCTTGGACCGAGGCGAGAAGAAGACCAGAACCTCAGTGACTCCCATTGTCCGAGTGATGTGGAGGCATGATTCCCCAGGCGAGTCTACCTGGGAGCGAGAGGATGAGATGCGGGAGAAATACCCGTACTTGTTCGAGACCTGAGGTAATTTCTCAACCTAACTCTTTAAATTTCGAGGACGAAATTTTCTAAAGGAGGGAAGGTTGTGAAACCCGTAAAAAAAAAAAAATTAAATTAAAGTTGTATTTAAATTTTAATACTAAATTTTTTTTTATTAAGTTATTAATTAATCAATTTAAGTGTAAAATTATTTTCAAAAATAATCAACATGGATTTTTGCATGACAACCAGAACGGATTTAAATTGAAATACAAAGTATTTATTTTTATAATTCTCAACATACAAAATATTATTTTTATTCAACTTTAGTTCTAATTTGGCCCATTAGAAGAAGCCCAATAGCTTATAAAATATTCCTACTACAACACTTTAAGTATTGATCCAAATTGATGTTTTGTATCTATTACCATTTGACATCAGTAGTATGTTAAGGAGTATATTTAATAAGTGATCCCAACCCAATATACTAAGTTAGAGATGGGTTAAAACCTCTCCATCATGAGTGAGAACTCATTAATATTGTTCTGTTGGTTCCTTGTTTTCTTTTGGGTTGTAACCGAAGGAATTTCGGTTCTCTTGTGGCCGACTCTTGGCCTCTCGTCTCCCTCAACGGTCGACTTCTCCGTTTATCTTCCACCGGACGAAATTGATGGCCAAGGAGGCCGTCCACCTCCCCATGGGTAACCCCCATTCCTTATTTTTCTATATAAACCCCCTCTTCCTTCTCCATCTCCATCCCCACACTTCTTTCCCAAATCTCTGAGCCAAATCCCTAGATCTACTTTTCCGGCGAACCCGTGGCCGACCCGAGGGCCGAGCACCCCTACCGGAGCTCACCGAGCCAATCCCGGGCTGCCCCTACCCGACGCACCTCCCCGACGCCACCCCGGCGCCGCCCTCCGTGGCCGTCCGATCCGCCGGCGTCCGCCCGCACGCCCCGTCCGTTTCTCGGTTCTGACCCATTCTCGTTCCGAGATCCAAATCGGAACTCCGTTGTCGGTACTTTCTGACCCAATTATTTTCTTTTAGTCTATGATGAACTGGTCCAACTGAATTCTCCTGGGAAATTTAGTTTTCGGTAATGTAATAACTACGTTACTATTTCGGCTTTTCCGAACTCTTCGGAAATATGGTTTTGTTGCTGTTTTCGTTGTTCTCGGATGACAGAACAAAGTTCTGTAAAAATTCTCGACTTTCCGAGAATTTCCGGGGGAGTTTCTGTGCTTAGGAAAACTCTCGGATTTCCGATAATTTCTCGGAAGTGTTCTGGAAATTGAAATTTTAACTCTTAATTTGGTTCTGATGTTTGGGTTCGGATTGGTTCTAATAGTTCTGTTAGTTTTTGATGGTTCTGTTAGTATTTTTGGGACTTTGGCTAAAAGTTGAGAATAGTTCTGTGGGAAATGTGTGCTGTGAGAATTTTTCGTATTTCGGGTTTTCCGAGAAGTTTTCGGGAATAATTAGTTCAAAATTTATTTCATATATTTTGGTTTTGGCTCTTTGATTTTTGTTGGAATTTCTGGTTATATGACAATACTGGTTTAGGCTTTGGAAAATACTATTCTGTGGTATATATATGAATTGGAGTTTTTGGAGTTATTTTGCAGGTTTACGGTACATTCCCAGTTTTTGGGTTGATCAAAAACAGAGGATATGCTGCCGAAAATTTTGCAAAATAATAGAAATGATTTTTAAAAAATGATTTTTGAATAAATATTATTCTAACAATATTTTTGGGCGACGACCTTAACGGTCACTGGGCCCCAGCGAAATACAAACGCACCGGTTCGACCGGACGTTGAGGCAGAGTAGCTGAATGTGAAGACTGGACCAGAGTCTGAGACTCACAAATCTTTTATAATTAGGAATTGTAATTTTATTATTATTTAATTTTGAGACTAACATTGTTTTTGTCTTATTTTAATTTATGTAAATCGGGCTGTAAGGGCATAAGCCCAATTGCTTATTTAACCATGCTGTGAAAGATGTAATAATTAGGATTTATTTTATTTTCTTTTCTGGTTGTGGTAGTGTAACGTAAATGTTAGAATAACTATATATATATTCTCATAAATATTAGGAAATTCATGATTTTCTCACTTATTAGATAAATAATAACTTTATGTATAAAATACAAAGTTTTAACAATTTAAATGATAAATTGTAAGTTTTCCAAAAAGAAATGATTAAATTGATGTTTTCTTGTAAATAGTAAACCATCCGATAATTGTGTTCTAATTAGAATAAAAAGGATAAAATTTATTAGGAAAGAAAATAGAGATTGTAACTAGCACACTTAGTTGGTTTGATACAGATTGATAAGTATAGATGCTCCATTTGTAGAATTTTGAAGGCGTAACTAGCATCTACTCGGAACATCCATCGACTCTCAGTTTAAATCAAGGCAAGTACAGTTGTGGTTAATTGCAGTTTAATTAATATTAGAAATTTTGCATGTTAAATACACAACTGTTACACGTACTCTCTCCTAGAGTAATATACTGAATCATTGCACCGGGATAATGGGGAGTAGCGTAGTTATCTATGATCAAAGCCAAATAGTTAATGAATGTGCGAGCTTACCCCTCTTCACACGGGGTTAGGCCGGACCGTATCAATAGGATACAATTGAATCATCCTAAACCGGTCATAGATACTGCTTACTCAAATCACAATTGTTTTATAGTTGAAAATCATTGTTTCAAAATTATTTAATATTGCAAGTTTCTATTCATTATGCAAATTGTTAATTTTCATAATTGTACTTGCTCCTTTCCTAACTGGATCCCCCACACCCAATAGGTTCTATTGATGACTCAGAGCTACTGATCAGTAGTTACTATGACCCGGAGCTGTACCCTGCTGTGCTCCCAGACGAGGTCCATGGAGATGATGATGACACTTCTGCTTAGTTGGAGTTTTAGTTTATCTTTTAAATAAAATAAATGTTATGTTAAAGTTGTGGACAAGCTTTGTAATGGACAAGTTTATATTATCGTTTAATTAAATGTTGTGGCAATTATAGTTTCAAATGTTGTTAATTGTACCTGCATATGGGATACAGCTTACTGCCGTCGTCTCAACAACGGTGCAGGCTGGACATGATCCGAGTCGACCCAAGAAATTGGGATCGGGTCGTGACAACATTTCTGCCAACATGAAAAATCACGCAGAGTCATGAGTGTAGGAACGATATAGTAAAGCGTAATACTCTAGAGGGGGGATGAATAGAGTTGGCAGCGGAATAATGCTAAATAAAAAATGTTAGCAACACAATCACAGTATATAATCACAGTTAAAATAATGTAAAGGCAGAGTTCAGAAAGCAAACGCAAAGACAGCGATGTATACTGGTATCCCTCTGTTGAGGACTAATCCAGTCGGTAGAACTCTTGCTACCAGTTGAGTCCACTATAGGAAAAATTGTAAGTTTTCTTACGAAGTCCTTGCAACTTCTACAACGCGAGCTTTGATACGAAGAACTCGTCCAACTTCAAATGTGAAGAGGTATTCTTCAATCAAGCCTTCTGATTACAATCTCTCAGAAACTTCTAGACCGTACCGTACTGGCAAATCGACTAGAGGATTGTAACTGGCTTGGGATCTGAAAATGAAAGCTCTAGAAAACTCTTTAGAAGGCAGAAAGCTTTTTAGATAGAGAGAAGATTGAAAGTGAATGAGTGAATTGAAATGATCGAAATCCATCTCTATTTATAGAAATTCCAAAGGGAGAACTCTGTCAGAATTCGGGCAGAATTCGGGCAGAACTCGATGAGCAAATCTCGGTCAAATCCGCAACTGCAGGAGGACCAAGTTCCAGAGGATTCAAAAATCAAACGGCCACCAACCGAACTCTGGCCGAACTCTGGCCGAACTCTGGCCGAGTTCTGTCAGGGTTAGGTTAGGGTTTTTAAAAAAGATTTTTGGTGATTTTTGAAAACCTTTTTAAAAACCTTTTTGTAAATATTTTGATAGGTCATTTTAAAAAACATTTTGAACTATTTGGGAGTAGCCTATTTGCCAGTACGACTCGGTGTACAACGTATTCCTAGACTCAAATAAAATGAAAAATTACATTGCATAGGAAGTACAGACTCAAGTAGGCAAACAGATCTTCAGTCTTGAATGGAGTGAATATCCAATCTTGCTTATGTCCAAGGAGCTGAGATGTCCCAACAAGCTTCGTATATCCAGACAGAGTTTTGATCAAATATTAAAATCAGGTTGACTATGACCAATGGGCCAACAATCTCCCCCATTTTGATAATTGACAAACTATGAATGATATAACATTAAGCTTGTTCAAGCTTGTTCAAAAATATCAAAAAGTAGAAATTGTTCATAACCTGTATTTAACTCAAAAAAAAATGTTAGATCATTTTTAATTTTCTTCCCCTTTGTCACTTAGCAAAATAATTTCACAAGAGAAGGCTCCCCCGCATTAAATACAGAAGGCTCCCCCGCAATCAATGCATAAGTAACAAATAGCGAGAAAATAAAAGAAATATAGTATAAGAATTAGAGATATAGCATCACAGGAATGTAAAGTTGTTACAAATTATCATCACAGGCATGTATTGCTTCAAAAACATAAAAAAAATCTCAGGCATGCTATTTCACAGGCAGTTTAAAAAGGAGAAGCAGTATAAAAAGATAGTGCTTAAACAAAATGCAGAAATAAACTGAGATGTCATAAATGAAACATCAAAAACATGTCCATGAAGATAAAAAGTACTGATATCAAACTACAAAGTACTTATAAAAAGTAAATAATAAAAACTTGGAATGTCGGAGCATTTCCAAGTATACAATAGAATATCACTAATAATCAAATCAGATCTCATCATCACTATCCTCATCAATATCATCAGCAGCATGGCCAGCATGACCGGAAGTACCAGCACCAGAAGTACCAGCGCCAGTAGGATGAGTAGGGGCGCCAGCATAGAACTCACCAACGTAATCTCGAGGTGCACGATACCAGTCATAGGCGTTACCTGGCTGGAAGTAGGCATGAACAGCCTCATCCTCACAGCGGTAACCCGAAAAAGCTGGATCACGAGGGATGGAAGCAGCAGAGTGACCAGTCTGGGCAAAACGCAGATCGGCCAAGGAGTTTGCCATCGCCTGGTAACGGGTGACATCGCGGAACTCTCGCTCGCGAGCCATGTCCGTCATCGAGACGTGCAAAGCTGATAAATGCTGATGTATGCCCTCAAAAGTCATGGCATACGGCTGATGTGGTGAAGATGGTGCAGTAGGAGGAGCAGGAGGTAGAGCTGAAGCAGTCCGGCTGCGACGAGAAAGCTGGAGTAACTTGGGCTCAGAGTCCTGAGTACAAGTCGATAGATCGATCTCGAATCGTTGAAAGATACGAGGGAGAATCATCGCGTAAGAGAGATTTCGATCTCTAGCACGACAACGTCCCATCATCTGAATGATTGTCTTAGGGGTGGAAAAAGGAATCCCCTTAAGAATATGGTACATGGCGGACAGCTCAAGCAAAGTCATATCATCCTTGGAAGTGGATTTTGGAAGAAGAGTAGAGTAGATGATGCGATGCAATTCGTAGTTGAACAAGTTCGGGTTGTTAGCCTTGAACTTTTCAGAACGTACTCTGTCAGGTGCACAAAGTTCCGTTTTGAAACTCGTGAGTGTAGTGCCTTCGGGGAAATCGAATTCCGTGATATCAACTAGCGGTTCACCTTCATTGGGAATACCAAGAATCTCCGCTAGAAGGACATCATTGAAGTCAATGTCTATGCCTCCGACACGTGTGCTCACGTCAAAAGTGTTAACTACGAGATTGCAATAGAACAATCTAATGGCATTAGTAGCTATTGGGAAGCACAGTTTAACAAGTAAGTGTAACCCTAATGCCTCAAATAAGTGACGATGATCAGGGAATACCGTCCATTTAACCGGAGCGCCGCTACATATGGAACGGGTGGAAAAGTTACCGTACCATAATAAAGCTTGATCGAGGGTTTGAAAGAAGAACCCATCGAAAGCGCCGTCGTTCTTTTGGACCGGCGAAAACAAAGAATCCGTGTGAGGATTCGAAGAGGACCCTTCCTCACTAGGAGTGGTCTTCTTCCTCTTTGACGGATTAAATCTAGGTGCCATTGAAATAAAAAGCACTAATATGAAAGGTGGAGAGAGAGGGAGTTATACCTCACGAAAATTAGATATGTTGTAGAGAAGAACGATCTCCGCACGATTCCAAAATTTGGAAGGATTTCACCAAGTAGATTGGAAGCAATAGATTGGTGAAGAACTAGGGTTTGGAGATCGGGGTCGGCTGCTGCTGCTGTTGTAATTAGTTTGGAAGTAATGAAAGATAAGAAGCTCTCGGGTTCTGTATATATACACATACACCCTTAACCGAACTCGGGCCGAATTCGGTCAGAGCTCTGGCCGAATTCGCCTAGGGTTCTTTCAGGTTGATTTTTGCTACTTCTTTTTCATTGACTCGTTACAAATATTTAATTCAAAGATTAGTTATTTTAGTCTTCAAATAACATAATTAATAATATTTTATGAATTAAATGTCGTTACACAACGACTGTCTCAGATTAGCTGTATGAGTACTGTCCCAGCTGGTAGAGGTTCACTGGGGAACTCTTAAGTACCGCTTCGCTTCAACCGTAGTTGTGGTGACAGACAGACTCTTTATTAGCTTGTCTCTAACACAGTTTTTGCATAATGATATATAATTATAAAATAAAATCAATTAATATTATTGACGTCCAAAATTCCTAATTCTCGACGTAAATAATTGAAACGATCTTCCGCTAGAGGTTTAGTGAAGATGTCAGCTAATTGATTTTCAGTATCTATGTACACAAGGTTTATATCTCCATTTTGATGATGATCTCTAAGAAAATGATGTCTAATCTCGATATGTTTAGTACGAGAATGACATACAGGATTCTTAGTCAAATTAATGGTGCTCGTGTTATCACAGAAAATGGGAATATGTGTGAAAAATAAATCAAAGTCTTCTAGGGTTTGTTTCATCCACAAAATCTGAGCGCAACAACGTCCTGCGGCGATATACTCAGCCTCTGTTGTTGATAAGGCTACAGAATTTTACTTTTTACTAAACCAAGAGACTAGAGCCTTGCCTAAGAAATGACATGTACCGCTAGTACTTTTTCTATCAACCTTGCATCCCGCAAAATCTGCATCCGAATAACCAATAAGGTCAAAGGATTTAGTTTTGGGATACCACAAGCCGACTGAAGAAGTGCCCTTAAGGTATCGGAAGATACGCTTAACTGCGGTCAGATGTGATTCCTTTGGGTTAGCTTGAAAACGTGCACACAGGCAAACACTAAACATTATATCTGGACGACTAGCAGTTAAGTAAAGTAAACTACCAATCATACCTCGATACTTACGTGTGTCGACTGGCTTGCCTTGTTCGTCAGAATCAAGTTTTGTTGAAGTTGCCAACGGAGTGCCAATAGGTTTGACATTGTCCAGATCGAACTTCTTTAGCAAATCTTTTGTGTACTTGGCTTGATTAATGAACGTCCCATTGTCGATTTGTTTGATTTGCAATCCGAGAAAGAACTTCAGCTCTCCTATCATGCTCATCTCAAACTCATTCTGCATACACTTAGAAAATTCTTGACAAAGAGATTCATCAGTGGATCCAAATATGATATCATCAACATAAATTTGAATTAAAAGCAGCTTGCCATTAAAAGATTTAATAAAAAGTGTAGTGTCAACCTTTCCTTTTGAAAAACCGTTGTCAAGTAGAAAAGAGCTTAGACGGTCATACCAAGCACGAGGGGCTTGTTTCAAACCATATAAGGCTTTCTTCAACTTAAAAATATGGTCAGGATTTTTGAAATCCGTGAAACCCGGAGGTTGTGCTACAAAAACTTCTTCTTTTATAAAGCCATTTAGAAAAGCACTTTTTACATCCATTTGAAAAAGTTTGAAATCATGAAAACATACAAATGCACATAACATTCGAATAGATTCTAATCTCGCAACTGGGGCATAAGTCTCATCGTAGTCGATACCCTCTTCTTGATTGTATCCTTGAGCTACGAGTCGAGCCTTGTTACGAGTTACTAAACCATCCTCATTTAGTTTGTTTCAAAATACCCAACGGGTGCCAATGACCGGATGATCAATAGGCTTGGGAACAAGTTCCCAAACTTGATTCCGTTCGAATTGGTTCAATTCCTCTTGCATGGCATCTATCCAGAAACTATCACTACATGCTTCATCAATAGATTTAGGTTCTAGCTGTGAAATAAATGCAACACTAGAAATAATATCTCTACTGGATGATCGAGTACTTACTCCTTTGGTAATGTCACCAATTACCAAATCTTGTGGATGATCAGCTGTGAATTTTAACCTCTTCGGTAGACTCTGTAGGTAGCTGGTTCCTGGATCTCCTCTAGGGGGTTCAGCTAGTGCAGAGCTTGGTTCAGGTTCAGCTGATGTTGAGCTTGATGTAGGCAGATCTTCATCACTGTCATCGAGAGTCATTTGGTTCATTTCATCAAAAGTGACGTTGATTGATTCTTCGATGATCATGGTACGTTTGTTGAAGACTCTGTACCCTTTGCTCTTGGCCGTATAACCTATAAATATACCTTCATCGGCCTTTTTGTCAACCTTTCCCAAGTTGTCTTTAGTATTAAGAATAAAGCACTTACAGCCAAATATCTTAAAGTATGAAACTGAAGGAATTCTATCAAACCATAACTCAAATGGAGTCTTCTTCGATTTGGGTCGAATTAGAACTCTATTGAGCACAAAGCAAGCTGTATTGACAGCTTCAGCCCAGAAGTATTTGGGTAGGCTAAATTGATTTAACATCACTCTGGCCATTTCGGTTAGAGTTCTGTTCTTACGTTCCACAACTCCATTTTTTGTGGAGTTCTAGGGCAGGAGAACTCGTGTATGAAACCGTGTGTGTCACAAAATTGCTCGAAATCAGTATTCTCGAATTCGCCTCCATGATCGCTTCTAATTCGAGTGATCATGTAACCTTTTTCATTTTGTACTTTCTTGCAAAAGACGACAAATTCGGATAATGCGTCATTCTTGCGTGTCAAGAAATATACCCACGTGTATCTAGAAAAATCATCTACAATAACAAATGCATATAATTTACCTCCGAGACTAGCAACTCTGCTAGGACCAAATAAATCCATGTGTAGCAATTGTAGAGGTCTAGTAGTACATACTACGTTTACAGACTTGAATGTGGATTTGGTAGCCTTGTTCTTTTCACATTGGCTGCATATCGAATCCTTCTTGAATGTTATGTCTGGTAAACCGCGTACTATCTTCTTTGTGGATAATCTTGAAATTGTATCCATGTTTGCATGACCGAGTCTCATGTGCCATAGATGACTCTCATCACTTTTGGCCATTAAGCATCTACCTGAAATGTTAGCTTCTTCCAACAGATAGAAAACATATATATTATCTTCCCTGATTCCTTCAAAGATAGTACTACCAGTTGAGCTATCAACTATAGTACATTTGTCTTTGCCAAAGTTGATACCATAACCATGATCAGCTAGATGACTTATGCTGAGCAGATTATGTTTCAACTCGGTGACCAGACAGACATCTCTAATCACTGGATAGGGAGACTTACCAACATCACCGATACCAATAATATACCCTTTCAAATTATTACCGAAGGAAACATAACCTTCCTTCTTCTTCTTCGACAGTGTTGCAAATAGGGTAGCGTCACCGGTCATATGCCGTGAGCAACCGCTGTCGAGGATCCATTTGCTTCTAGCATGTGAAGGGTGTTCCACCTACAAAACAGTTTGCAGATGAAACCTTTGGTACCCATTTCTTGTAGGGTCCTGAATTGTTAGCTTTAGGTATCCAAGCATAAACATTTAAATCTACAAGCTTTCTCATTCTACATGCAGATGATATATGACCAATGAGGCCACAATAATGACATTGTGTATGTCGAGTGTTGAAAGCTGAATGGTGTGCATGGTTGGTAGGTTTGGGTTTTTTAGTATAGAAGAATGCATACCTATGATCATGTTTGGGCTTAACCTTTTGGTGTAAAGGTTTTATATGGTTTGGTCTGACAGTGTTTGGCTTGGGAATGTTCCGAATTCTCGGTAAGTGACACGTGTTAGGATAGGAAGCAGCAGGCTCAGGCTGTTTTCCTAACCTAATTTCCAACCTTTTGGAAGTGTCATATAACTTAGTATAATCAGAAGTGAGTGATTCCATTCTGATTTGTGCAGATTGAAGACTTTTCTTTTCTCTAGAAAGATCTTCTCTCAATTGGTCTATAATCTTGTCTTTCTCTTCGGATGATTGTTTAGTCTCGTGTAATAAGAGCTTTATAGAGGAAAGCTCACCAGACTCATTAACATTAGCTCTAACCTCAGCTAGTAGGTCGGTAAGTCTTCCTATTTCTCCTTTGTACTATTTGAGTACCTTCTTAGCGGTCTGATATTTACTACGCAGTTTCCTGTAGTCAAGCATCAGGTCACTGAAGGCATCTCCTAATTGCTCAAAGGTGAAGTCATCATATGTTTCTACAGGTTCAGTAGGTACCTGATCGATTGCCATGAAGCAGATGTTTGCAGCGTCCTCTGAATGTTCATCTTCTGAGTCGCTAGCTTCACTCTCATGCCATATGCTGGTGTTGGCATATTTCCGAGACGTTGATCTTTTCAGGTTGTCTTTTTTATACCTGTTGTTCTTCTTGCTCGATGATGAGTTGATGGGACAGTCCTTCTTCATATGTCCCTTCTTCTTGCAGCCATAGCAGACAGCATCTTCTTGGTACCAGTTGTTGCTGTTGTTCTCTTTGACTCTCTTCTCATGTCTCATGAATCTTTTGAACTTCCTTGCTAGGAGAGCTTGATCTTCAGCGTCAGATCCACTGCTGTCTGAGTCATCTTCAGCAGCTTTGAGCCTTGAGGGCGATAGTCTTCTCATTTGGTGTAGGTTCTTCAAAATCTTGTAGCTCCAGTTCATGAGTGAGTAGTTTACCCATGAGTACTTCAAGTGACATTGTGGTGAGGTCGTTTCCTTCAATGATAGCTGTAGCCTTCGGAATCCAGTACTTGGTGAGAGCTCGCAGGAGTTTGCGAATCTTTTCGTGGTTACTGTAATCTTTGCCTAAGGAGGACAAAGGGTTTAATCTAAGAACCTCTCGAATATTTGTGTGACTGTTTCATTTGGCTTCATTTTGAACGCCTCGTACTCTTGAGTAAGTCTGCTGACTTTTGACTCCTTGACTTGAGTGGTGCCTTCATGTGTAACTTCGAGAAGCTTCCACACACCATTTGCCGTTGTGCATGTAGATACCTTGTTAAATTCTGTTCTGTCTAAGGCACAAAAAAGAGCATTAATGGCACGTGCGTCAAGACTGGCCTTTTTCTTTTCTTCCTCTGTATAACTGCTTTGGGGTTTTTCAACCAAAACTCCCTCGACATTTATACGAGGTGGCTTCTGATAGCCATCAAGAACAATAGCCCATAAGTCAAAATCAAGAGATTTCAAGAAGAAACTCATCCGTGTTTTCCAATAAGTGTAGTTAGTACCATCAAATAGAGGGGGTCTGTTTGTGGCCTGACCTTCACTTGTGAATTTCATAGTTGCCATGTGATGTGCTGTGATCTAATAAATAATGAATAAATAATAGCACTGTTACCTCGCTTTACCTGTAACACCCGCTCTGATACCAATTGTAGGAACGATATAGTAAAGCGTAATACTCTAGAGGGGGGTGAATAGAGTTGGCAGCGGAATAATGCTAAATAAAAAATGTTAGCAACACAATCACAGTATATAATTACAGTTAAAATAATGTAAAGGCAGAGTTCAGAAAGCAAACGCAAAGACAGCGATTTATACTGGTATCCCTCTGTTGAGGACTAATCCAGTCGGTAGAACTCTTGCTACCAGTTGAATCCATTATAGGAAAAACTGTAAGTTTTCTTACGAAGTCCTTGCAACTTCTACAACGCGAGCTTTGATACGAAGAACTCGTCCAACTTCAAATGTGAAGAGGTATTCTTCAATCAAGCCTTCTGATTACAATCTCTCAGAAACTTCTAGACCGTACCGCACTGGCAAATCGACTAGAGGATTGTAACTGGCTTGGGATCTGAAAATGAAAGCTCTAGAAAACTCTTTGGAAGGCAGAAAGCTTTTAGATAGAGAGAAGATTGAAAGTGAATGAGTGAATTGAAATGATCGAAATCCATCTCTATTTATAGGAATTCCAAAGGGAGAACTCTGTCAGAATTCGGGCAGAATTCGGACAGAACTCGATGAGCAAATCTCGGTCAAATCCGCAACTGCAGGAGGACCAAGTTCCAGAGGATTCAAAAATCAAACGGCCACCAACCGAACTCTGGCCGAACTCTGACCGAGTTCTGTCAGGGTTAGGTTAGGGTTTTAAAAAAAGATTTTTGGTGATTTTTGAAAACCTTTTTGAAAACCTTTTTGTAAATATTTTGATAGGTCATTTTAAAAAACATTTTGAACTATTTGGGAGTAGCCTATTTGCCAGTATGACTCGGTGTACAACGTATTCCTAGACTCAAATAAAATGAAAAATTACATTGCATAGGAAGTACAGACTCAAGTAGGCAAACATATCTTCAGTCTTGAACGGAGTGAATATCCAATCTTGCTTATGTCCAAGGAGCTGAGATGTCCCAACAAGCTTCGTATATCCAGACAGAGTTTTGATCAAATATTAAAATCAGGTTGACTATGACCAATGGGCCAACAATGAGAGCCATGCTCTTTTGCGTGAAACACAGAGCTTCGTAAACACGAAGATGTGAAGTATGGCTGACCCTAAAAAGGGGGCATACTTTATTAATATCCTTTGCCCTAAGAAGGGGGATATATTTCTGAAGTTCGTTATTTGTATTAAGATCCTAAAAATTCTATGTGGAGTTCATCTTCATCAAAGTCGTCTTCAAACAGTTCGTGTTCCCCATCACTTACGATGCATAGGAGCTTGTGGGACTTCCTGTCGAGGAAGCCTGTCGGTAGTGGCACGCGAAGAAGTCGCAGGGGCTTTCCCCTTGGCCTGAGCATCAGCCTTCTTGGGAGCCATTGCTGTTGAAAAGAAGAAGAAGAAGAAGTCGGGGAAAAAGGAGTTCGTCGGGGAAGATGAAGTTCTCTTCTGTGGACTCTCTCTTTCAAATGCAAGTAAAGAAAGAAAGAAGTAATCTATGGCTTATTTATAGGCTCATAAAGAACTCCAAACGGCATATCATTATTTGCCTCGATTTAGGCGCTTGATACGGGATCCTAACTGCACAGAATCCCAACAGTCCAATCATTTAGGAATAAATATCTCTTTAAAGTCATCTCAACGTGACCAAATTCATTTTATCATCTTAAATTTTCAAAGTATTTCAAATTTTGAAATCTTTTCAACTTTCGAAAACTTTGAAGGGGGTTTTGTAGGCCTTAAAAATGAAAGTCACGCTGAGTTGATCAGGACAAAGTCTCAAAGTCACGCTGAGTTGATCAGGACAATATTTAAAAAAAATCACGCTGGAAGACAGCTCATCATTTTGTCAGAGTGTCATTATGACTAACAGCACGACAGTCGAAGAATGTCTTCTCATATGCCACGTATGTACGGAACTCGAGAGATCACAGCCGACTATTGCGTGACTTTTGAAATCTTCTTCAGCAAGACTCAGCCTTCACCAAGTTGGCGTACCAAAAGAGCTTCTTGTCATTTAATACGACTGACAAAGGCAATCACTGTCAGAGATTTTGTGTCAGTCGAGGCACGTCGAATCAAGACAGCTGGCAGTTCTGCCTCAATATTGTGCATATTTTGAGCCTTCTGGCTCAAGTCTGTGTGTATTTTGAACTTATATGTTCCTTCCTCACGTCTGCGTGTATTTTGAGCTTTCTGTCTCAAGTTTGCGTGGATTCTGAAGCTTTTTTCCCCACATCTGCGTGGATTTTGAAGCTTTCTACCCCACGTCTGCGTGGATTCTGAAGCTTTTTGCCCCAAGCCTGCGTGGATTCTGAAGCTTCTCGCCCCAAATTTGCGTGGATTTTGAAGCTTTCTGACCCAAGTCTGCGTGGATTTCGTCTTCAACAAGTCTGCGTGGATTTCATCAAATTGGAGTACGTGGCAGCCATGCCACTGATCTCTCGCCTGCGTGTCCTATAATTTGTACATGACTCATGCATGATTGCCATATGTCCAACAGTTACAGGCCACGTCCAGTAACTGCTCACAACCTTGCGTATGTTAAATCCTGTATGATTTTTAACTAGGCACAAGTTGTGAAGACAGTTATCCTTTCAGTTATTTTTGACTTTATAAATAGAGTTCTTTTTCTCATTCATTGTACAGATACATAGTTATCTAACTTACTGTCAAAATTTTGAAAGCTTTTCTTCTTCGCATAGTCCAAGGGATAAAGCGATCGTCTTCTAGATTGGATTCCTACAGTTGTAATTTTCCTAGATACATAATAAATAAATTGAATTTATTTATGGAAAACAATCGACGGTAGAACGCTGTATATAACATCTGTAAATACTACGACTAACAGTATAAAGGTACCTGTACAGTATATACACTCCGAGTGGCGGTGACATAGCAATACAGTCTCAATCACAAGATAAAACTAAGGTAGATAGCACAGAAGGAAAATATATGATAGATGAAAAGGAAATAAGTCCAAGATCCAACACAAGCCCAGATATATATACGACATCACAAGGTCACAAAATATAATATAGAAAGCTACAGTCTGATAATGCTAGCTGGATCGCAGTCCAGGCAAACCCAACTAAGCTACACTACTCTGGGAGAACAAAGTCTAGTGGCTCTACTATCAGGCCACTGTCCTGGACTACTCCATCTAGCTCGAGCCCATAATAGGTCGAGCAGTCTGCCTCAGAATCATCTGTAATATATCAACAGTATCCTGTCAGGAAAATAAGCAAGTACAAGCACTAACAGCAGTTTCATATGAATTGACAAATTCTATAAGAGACAGTATAATAAAATACAAGACAAAGATGTAGGAAGACTTAGAAACCGTTCGGAAGCTGAGTTACAACCCTTAAACCAAACAAGGACCGGGGTTGTAACCCTTCTTCCGAGCAGAACTTAGTCTCCAATCAAGGTACAACATAAAAGCATGTAGAACATGTGAGTAACTGAATATCATAGCATGGTGAGAAAGTACTGAATGTAGAACAGAGCAGGATATAAGATAAGATAAAGTAAATATAAAATGTGCCTTGAATTATTAAAGCGTTATGTGATCGGCTTGGAAAATGTTACAGGACAGGATATCCACTTGGCCCGACAATCACAAGAAAATCTGGAAAGGGTCATGCCGGCCAACCTGGATAGCAAGCACAAAAAAATAAGATCTCGCTACACCCTACGTGAGAGGAGAGTGGCGCGAGCACAAGAATATAGTGACAGGGTGGCTTGGATCACATAGCCCCTAATAATTCTCTATCCCCGAATAGTACAATAGATCTGGACATGACACATCATGGCACGTGATTCCATAAGAGGGTAGCAAGTCCCCTTAGAAATCGGTGTCTATACAAGTACAGGGAACAAGACAGGAAATGTACCAGTATACCCAGAAAATTTAGGAACAACATCTTATGTCGTGATCCAACGTATACTAGTCCGTGAACTATCGTGACTGAAAATCGAGTAAGACACTACAACTGAATCGGATATAGTAGATATCAAGATAATAAAAACTATCAGTGAATGTACTCGCCTGCTGTCCTGAGCTGTAGGGTATATCAATGCTCAGAGTGGTAATCAGAGACCTAAAGATGAGATATTGCATGTTAATTTAGGTTTAACAAAGTTATGAATGATTTCTAATGCATGATATGAAATCTAGGT
>JANAVB010034616.1:1018104-1178104 GCA_029216955.1 Iris pallida | reverse complement strand
GCACTGCGGTTCGATTTATTAAGTGCACTGAGGTATGACTCTATGTGCTATGTGATCATTCGTGTTATATGTCAATACATGTGTACCTTCCAACATAGTCATGGTAATTAGTCAATAATAGTGTCGTGGTATAATGATTGTTGTTTGATGCATTACACTAAGCATGGATCTAGATTGAGCCGACGTGGATTCATACTTAGGGTACACGTACTATGGTACGACATATAGGAGGATGACCATGCGACCACGACATGTAATTCCAATATCAAGTTAGGGTTAACCTAAGCAACTTAAATCAGTAGAAGAATTGGGAGGGAACAGAATCTCGAGATCGTGCCATACTAGCCACCCCAGGTCCAGTCCTGACGTGTCGGGTTGGCCGCCACAGATATGGTTTCATTCGTCTATAGAGGATGACTATATCCGACTCCTACGTGCTATGTGTTATATGTTTTAGCACGGTGGACTTACGGAAGATCGGTGCATATTCAAAGTGCTACGCGTACTATGTATATTTATAATGGATTGGCTAGCCTTGTTGGGTTGACACGATCCGAGGATTCGTATATTGCATTACTGGGATAACCTAGGAAAATCATAGAAAGCCGTAGGATTGATTGACCACTTAGAAGCCGACTTGTTTGTGATATGTTTTCTTTTCTTAGCAACTAAGGAACATGGACTATCGTGGTGCGTAGTCCAATCCATGTCCTTGTTTGGTTAGGCTATTGTGCTTTGATAGGCTATGGACCGAAGTCGCGATCAGAAGCCCTTCACCTGCCCATGGTTATAGGATATATCTTATCTCGGAAAGGTATTGACACCGTTTGTCCTTGTTTGGTTGTAAGGGTATCGTATTGTCTCGATGATATGGTATAAGTCTAAAACTCGTGAATCAGGCCTTATTTTTATGCTTGAGTTTTATCTCACTCTTTTGTGCTCCTTTGTGGTACTTGCTATTCGGGACCTGACCCCGCTGGTTTTTTTTGGCCAGATCTCGTAGCAGCGCCAGAGGATCCATCCTTCTACCCGAACAATGGTGTACACCAGGAGTATGGACGCCAGGGACCATGAGTGGGTTCCTTCTTCACCGCTCTGATATCTTCTATTTTGTACTTGGCGTTTAGCCACCGGCACCTGTTTAGCCGGCAGTTCTGGACATTCAGTTCCTTACATAATTGTAATTAAATCAGACTACAACTGAATACAATTATGTAACTATGACTCTCTGGGCTAGCTAACTTATAAAGCTATATCCCCATGATTATTTTGATGAAGCGTCAGGGACGCCTTACTGGTTTATCTTATATGTTCATTAATTGATGTTTTTTTGCTTTGAATGATTGCGACATAGATGCTCGGTGAGACCATAAGGAGACTTGAATGTAGCATGTACCCCCTTGTCTCTTGACAACCACGATCACCGTATGACATTTGTATACCTCATATGGAGTAGCTGGCCTAGTTCATCTCCGTATTTCGGTACTGGGGCATGACAAGGTTTTATTGGTGGCCCATGCAAGTCTGATTTTCAGACTTGGGGGGTGTTACTATTATAGGAGTCTCAATCAAAATTTGTTCCATTTGAATCTCTTGCCTCGACTTCTCTTTCCTCACCTTGATTGATAACCTGAATTGCATTCTCGAATCTTCCTCGTCCTGTTATTTAATATCATGTATCTTTCCCTATAGGGGTACTTCTTTCTCAGTAGCTGGCGAGGCCAACATGAAGGAACGTCCAGTAGATCATGGCTCGACGGGGCAGCAGCAGGAAAGAATACCTTCTCCTGACTAGATCCGAGTGGAAGTGATATCAGAGCCAGTGGAACCGCAGGTTCTAGAAACTCCTGCACCCCAGCGGTGCCGGCAACGACGATAGTACCTGATGCTGCAGCACTCCTGGAGGTCATCCAGGGATTCCTGGCCATCAGCAGCATCAGGTGGCAGCTTATCAGCAATAACAGACCCAGCAGCAGGAACATAATGTGCTACTAAATCAGGGGTTACAGCTAGCTCTTGAGAGGAGTGTCAGAAATGACTCGGGAGCGTCGAAAAGGTTTTATCGAATTAATCCGAGATACTTTGATGGCACGGAGGATGCCATCACGGTGGATGCTTGGCTTCAGGATATTGAGACCATATTAACGCAATAAAGGTTCCAGCAGAAGAGAAGGTTGACTAGGTCAGACTGTTACTTCAGGACCTCACCCGCGACTGGTGGACATCAGAAGTGGTTGGAATGAGGCATCCTGTTCCCTGGGATAGCTTCAGTACCAGGTTCAAGGCCAAGTACTTTGGCGTGGTAACACAGTTTGAGCTACAACAGAGGTTTATCAGTATCAAGCAGGCTGGTAAGACGGTGGATGGATATGCAGCGGAGTTCTGCAGACTGAGTCGGTTTGTACCGACAATGGTGGCTACAGAGCCAGAAAAGGCTATAAGATTCTAGCAGGGACTTCATTTGGAGATTCTACAGCTAGTAGAAGGACACGACTATCAGACTTTTGATGCCATTTTAAAGGCAGCTCGGAGGCATGAACTCACCCAACAATGGTTGGTGACAAGACATGGGGGCCAGAAGAGGTCTCATCCCCAGAGTAGGAGTGGAGGAGCAGTACAGCGAACATCGACGCCAGCACCTGGCATCCATATTTATGAGTCAGGAGCACCACGGAGGACGGCGGTATCAGATATAACAACACCAGTTCGGCATCAGCAGCCGAGGAACCAGCAGCAGCGCCAGGGGGCGCCAATTGGATGTACTTACTGTGGTAAGAGAGGGCACACTCGAGAAGTATGTCGTTCAGCGAATGGGCAGTGCTTGAGGTGTGGAGGTTCAGACCACCGTATAGCTATTTGTCCACAGATACAGAGGCCAGGAGGGCCAGCTCAACAGTTTTCGGCGTTGCCAGCTCCAGAGGTAGCACCGTATCAAGGACCAGCACTAGCAGTGCGGCCACTAGCCCAACGTCCATTACTGACGCAAGCTCAGATGTACCGATAAGTACAACATCAGACAGGACCGCAGAGGCCGCAGCAGCAGGGCCAGGGAAGGCAGCAGCAGAGAGTCCAACAGGGACAGAGGCAAATAAAATTTGGAGTATTAGAGCAGAGGTTGGCCGAAGGCGATCAGATTATGGGTAAGTTTTCAGTATTATTTATTATAATTCCTTGGATTCTATATTCGAAGAGTGAATATGACTTTCTCATCTCACTTATCTGCTCTCGTATCATATGATACGTGATATTCACTACCAGAATAAGTCGTTTTAGCGACGCCTAAAGAAGACGCTAAAACGACAATATTCGTCGCTAACAATATTTAGCGACAAAATTACCGACATTTCTGGCTGGTCGCGGAAATGTTAGTCGCTGATCCTCTAAACGTCGCCAATCGTCGCAATTACCGACGTTTGTCGATGTAATTATACGTCGGTATAATGTCGACGTCTACCGTCGTGTCGTCGGTGGCTTTGCGACGTAAAATATGGTGTCGCTACGTGTCGGTAAATTTACCGACGAATTATCGTCGACTCGTCGGTGGTTTAGTGACATGATCAAAGTCGCAAAACGTCGGTAAATCCTGGGAATTCCTGGAGATGATTAGCGACTTTTACCGACGTTTACCGACGTCCTCCGACATATATTGACGTCGCGTAATGTCGGTACGCTGGATAATATCGATTATCTACCGACGTTTACCGACGCAAAATTACGTCCGAGGACGTCGGTAAACGTCGCTAAATCTGCAAAATAAAATAAATAAAATAAAATACAGAATATCCATTTCTTCCTGCAGTTTAAAAAGCTAACCATTTCTTACTGTAGAATAGGATCCAAACAATCACAGAATGTCCAAAACTTGCTGTACACAGGTTTCAGTCCCTATAACCAAGTCTACAACAATCACACAATGTCCAGTTCTCAGAATGTCCATTTCTCACTGTACACAGATTTCAGTCCCTATAAGCAAGTCTACAATAATATCACTTCACAATACGAAGCATTGTCGACTACTTTCCAACGATACTAATCCGAAACGGTATGTAATAATCCAACGCCGTCGATACCAGTCGAATGGCTTAATTGCCAAGTATGAGAACGAATGGCTCAGAACACAACCCAAAATTCATTCTAGCATACATTAGTGTGAATCATCTATGTTCTGTACATATGGTGTAGTATATGTTCTTATCGTATCTAGTATCTGAAGAATGTAATAGAATCAAGATGAACTCACATAATGTAATACTAAGACATCATCTACTACTATATAAGATATAGTGATAGGTTATCGTATCATCATTGCCGAGAGATGAGGGTCGAAGGATAGTCAACTTTATCTACGGATACATAGTTTCTGCCTCGCCAGTCGAATGGCTTAATTGCCAAGTATGGAAACGAATGGCTCAGAACACAACCCAAAATTCATTCTAGCATACATTAGTGTGAATCATCTATGTTCTGTACATATGGTGTAGTATATGTTCTTATCGTATCTAGTATCTGAAGAATGTAACAGAATCAAGATGAACTCACATAATGTAATACTAAGACATCATCTACTACTATATAAGATATAGTGATAGGTTGTCGTATCATCATTGCCGAGGGATGAGGGTCGGAGGACGTCGGTAAACGTCGCTAAATCTGCAAAAAAAATAAAAAATAAAATACAGAATATCCATTTCTCCCTGCAGTTTAAAAAGATAACCATTTCTCACTGTAGAATAGGATCCAAACAATCACAGAATGTCCATTTCTCGCTGTACACAGGTTTCAGTCCCTATAACCAAGTCTACAACAATCACACAAAATATGGGAACGAATGGCTCAGAACACAACCCAAAATTTATTCTAGCATACATAAGTGTGAATCATCTATGTTCTGTACATATGGTGTAGTATATGTTCTTATCGTATCTAGTATCTGAAGAATGTAACAGAATCAAGATGAACTCACATAATGTAATACTAAGACATCATCTACTACTATATAAGATATAGTGATAGGTTATCGTATCATCATTGCCGAGGGATGAGGGTCGGAGGACAAATACCGCTCGAGTGAGCCAAAGACATGCAGCCACTTCCCTCCCTCCATTCACCCTCTTCCTCTCTCACGCTATCAACGTCACAACTTTTCTACCTCAAGTTCTGATCAAGTATTTTCCTTCTCCTCTCCTCCACCATGGCTCTGAACCCATCTGCTCCTCCCTACTTCCCTTCTTCTTATTTGACTCTCTCAGCCACATATGATATTCAGCTCAAGTGTAGAGTCGGGGGAGAAGAAGTGGGCAGGAAGAGGAGGGGGAAGCAGTACAGCCGACGGCATGACCCGGAGGAAGTACAGAGGTTTTCTTCAACATACGTAGGAGAACTATAAGGATATATCTTTTCACAACATATCACCTTGTCAAAGATCCTTAATGTGACAACCATGTTACCGCGGTATCGGAAGACTAACATGTCATAATTTTCTAAGCCGTGTGTTTTGACATAATCCTCCAACCGGATTTCAGTTCTATGTAATAATGCAAGATTACTACATAGGAGGAAAGAGTTGGGAGGATTATGTCAAAATACACGGCTTAGAAAATTATGACATGTTAGTCTTCCGATACCGCGGTAACATGATATTCACATTAAGGGTCTTTGACAAGGTGACATATTGTGAAAAGATATATCCTTATAGTTCTCCTACGGATTTGAAGAAAACACTTGTACTTCCTCCGGGTCATGCCACCGGCTGTGCTGTTTCCCCCTCCTCTTCCTGCCCACTTCTTCTCCTCCGACTCTACACTTGAGCTGGATATCATATGTGGCTGAGAGAGTCAAATAAGAAGAAAGAAAGTAGGGAGGAGCAGATGGGTCCAGAGCCATGGTGGAGGAGAGGAGAAGGAAGATGCTTGATCAGCATTGTCTTCCGGATCATCCTCATCAAGGCATAACGGGCTGCTCAGCGTGCCCAGCTTCTTCAACTTCTCGCTGGCTGCAGAGTCGAAATGGAAACGGGTCCTCTTTGTCGGCCCGGAGCTCTGACTCGCACTCGTCACCGTGCTACCGGTTTTCTCTCCTCCTCTGACGCGGGTCATAATTAAGAAAAGAAATTTCGTACCTCTTCTTCACATAAATATCATTGCCGTCTTGTACTCGAGCCTCCTCGTCTGTGACGCTATCCAACTTCTCGGTGCCTACATTGTCACTCGAATCTCCCCTTTGACTCGTATCGTCCTCTTCTTCGCCTGTCTTTTCGCTCCCTATCTTGCAATCATCTGCTATCACCGTCGACTCATTCAACTCCTTCTCCGAGTCTTCCTCCTCCTCCTCCTCCTCATCCTCGAAGTCATCGAAGAAGGAGTCGAATGAGTCGGCGGTGATAGCAGATGATTACAAGACATGGAGCGAAAAGACAGGCGAAGAAGAGGACGATATGAGTCGAAGGAAGATTCGAGTGACAATATAGGCACCGAGAAGTTGGATAGCGTCACAGACGAGGAGGCTCGAGTACAAGGTGGCAATGATATTTATGTGAAGAAGAGGTACAAAATTTCTTTTCTTAATTATGACCAGCGTCAGAGGAGGAAAGAAAACCGGTAGCGCGGCGACGAGTGCGAGTCAGAGCTCCGGGCTGGCAAAGAGGACCCGTTCCCATTTCGACTCTACAGCCAGCGAGAAGTTGAAGAAGCTGGGCACGCTTAGCAGCCCGTTAAGCCTTGATGAGGACGATCCGGAAGACAATGCTGATTCAGTTTTGCATTCCTTGGATGGTATTGATTCTGTAGATCCGTGTGTAAAAGAGGAAGAGATTGGAAGTAGAGTGGACCCGGAGGGAAATGAGAGATTGGAAGCTGGGTCAATATCCAAGAAGCGAAAAAGAGTCGAGGATTCTGATAGGTTGTCGTATCATCATTGCCGAGGGATGAGGGTCGGAGGACAGTCAACATTATCTACGGCTACATAGTTTCTGCCTAGCCAGTCGAATGGCTGCAGAAACTATGTCCTTATCACCATGTCGTACCGTAGATTAATACAAATAGAGCTGGAGCTGGAGCCAAAATACAGAAACCAAAATACAGAATCCAAAATACAAAATACAAAATACAGAAACCAAAATACAAAATTTAGAAACCAAAATACAAAATACTGAAACCAAAATACAAAATACAGAATCCAATCCCTGGGTTCACCAAAAATACAAAACACTGTGAGAACGGATGGCTCAGAACACAACCCAACCGGAGAGGATACTATGAGAGATCCATCTGAGTAGGACGTATACTCTGAGATATCACCTTTACAAGAATGATATCAGTAGTGGGATTGAGTGCTGGAGGAGATATTATCAGAGTATACGTCCTACTCAGATGGGTCTCTCACCGTTACTATTTTTTTTCTGACGGCATGGTGGATGTGCTTCCTCAACAGATTCTTACTCCGAGCCAAAACTTTGTCCCGGAGCTTAAGTGGACATCCTTCGTGTAGAGCTCGAGTGAGAGGTTCCTGACAGCATTGTGGGACGAGTACGGATACTTTAACAAAGGAGACCACCATGCTGTCAGGAACCTCTCACTCGAGCTCTACACGAAGGATGTCCACTTGAGCTCCGGAACAATGTTTTGGCTCGGAGCAAGAATCTGTTGAGGGAGAACATCCACCATGCCGTCAGAAAAAATAGTAACGGTGAGAGACCCATCTGAGTAGGACGTATACTCTGATAATATCTCCTCCAGCACTCAATCCCACTACTGATATCATTCTTGTAAAGGTGATCTCTAAGAGTATACGTCCTACTCAGATGGATCTCTCAGAGTATCCTCTCTGGTTGGTTGTCGTATCATCATTACCGAGGGATGAGGGTCGGAGGACAGTCAACTTTATCTACGGCTACATAGTTTCTACCTCGCCAGTCGAATGGCACAGGGACTATGTCCTGATCACCATGTCGTACCGTAGATTAATGCAAATGGAGCTGGAGCCAAAATACAGAATCTAAAATACAAAATATAAAATACAGAAACCAAAATACAAAATACAGAAACCAAAATACAAAATACAGAATCCAATCCCTGGGTTCGCCGAAAATACAAAACACTGTGAGAACGGATGGCTCAGAACACAACCCAACCAGAGAGGATACTCTGAGAGATCTATCTGAGTAGGACGTATACTCTGAGAGATCACCTTTACAAGAATGATATCAGTAGTGGAATTGAGTGCTGGAGGAGATATTATTAGAGTATACGTCCTACTTAGATGGGTCTCTCACCGTTACTATTTTTTTTCTGACGGCATGATGGATGTGCTCCATCAACATATTCTTGCTCCGAGCCAAAACTTTGTCCCGGAGCTCAAGTGGACATCCTTCATGTAGAGCTCGAGTGAGAGGTTCCTGACAGCATGGTGGTCTCCTTTGTCAAAGTATCCGTGCTCGTCCCACAACCAATGTGGGATGAGCACGAATACTTTGACAAAGAAGACCACCATGCTGTCAGAAACCTCTCACTCGAGCTCTACACCAAGGATATCCACTTGAGCTCCGGGGCAAAGTTTTGGCTCGGAGCAAGAATCTGTTGAGGGAGCACATCCACCATGCCGTCAGAAAAAAATATTAACGGTGAGAGATCCATCTGAGTAGGACGTATACTCTGATAATATCTCCTCCAACACTCAATCCCACTATTGATATAATTCTTGTAAAGGTGATCTCTCAGAGTATATGTCCTACTCAGATGGATCTCTCAGAGTATCCTCTCCGGTTGGTTGTCGTATCATCATTGCCGAGGGATGAGGGTCGGAGGACAATCGACTTTATCTACGGATACATAGTTTCTGCCTCGCCAGTCGAATGGCTGCAGGGACTATGTCCTGATCACCATGTCGTAGTCCAATACAATCCAGAGATTGACACAATACTAATTCATATATGTAGTCCAATACAAATAGGCTAATACAAAAACAACCCAATACAAATAGTCCAATACAAATAAGTACTAATAGCTAATGAGAACCACGCTTCTCACGCAAACGCTCAGTGATACGATCACGCAACCACCTCGAAAAAGCGAGATCTTTGGCGTGAGGAGAGATGTCGTCCCTTGCAAGTGTTGCACGAATAGAACTCTTGGTCTCACTAGCTACCGGTGCTGGATGAATAGAAGTCCCGGTCTCACTAGCAACTGGTGCCACTTCCTCCTTAACTGTAGGAGGAGCCACCTCAGCATTCACTATTTCCCTTAAACGACGTGCCGCTCCTCGGATCATGGGTGCCATCTGGTAAGATCGATAGTCACAAATAATATAATTGTAACATAAACAAGCTAAAGGAACCATCATGTAATTTGAGTACATTTTCGAAAGCAGAGGGATGAAGGTCGGATGACAGTCAACTTTATCTACGACTACATAGTTTCTGCCTCGCCAGTCGAATGGCTGCAGGGACTATGTCCTGATCACCATGTCATACCGTAGATTAATGCAAATGGAGCTGGAACTGGAGCCAAAATACAGTTGGTACTAACCTCAATAGAACAAACACTCTCACAGCTCAAAATACTAACACATGCTCACGCCTTACTCTTGTGACACTCCCTTTCAAACACAAACACACACACCTATATGTTCCCTTACACATATTGCCATGTTACCTATAAAAATAGGAAACCCTTGTTGTCTATAATAAGACACAATTCTACAAAGAGAACCATACTGTAGAACTCACACTTTAAGACAATAGATGAAGGAAGACTTGTATGGAGGATCGATAGGGTTGAGCGATGTCATTTTATTCTACAAAGAGAACCATACTGTAGAACTCACACTTTAACACAATTCTACAAAGAGTTGTCATAGGGTGTTGAGCGATGTCATTTTATTCTTTTCTTCTTCTTGAGATTTTAGAGTATTGGATCTTGAGACATATATAGCTAGAACTTACGAAGAATGGAGTACCATACTTCAACAAATAGATGTTGACTAATTGGTTCATATAATTGTTGTCTAAAATAAGTGTAGGAATGTTGCAAGGTGAAACAATATATCAAATACTATATCGAAACCCAAAACCAATATGCAAATCCAAATTAATACGAAAATACACAAGTGTATGTAGGGGATTAAGTGTACAGAGATGAAATACATATATATACATGCTTGGGGGTGTCCATGTGTCCAAAAAATTGACACAAAGTATCCAAAACCTCACGAACACACTGTATCAGTGAACACATGGTCGTAATGTGTCTCTGTGTCCATTTTGGATACGAAAAACACCTCAATTAGGGTTAGGGTTTACCTTCAGTCTCCTCGCGGTGGTGGAGGAGGAGGAGGAGGACAAGTTCGATGGTGGAGGAGGAGGGGATTAAGTGTACAGAGGTGAAATACATATATATGCAAGCTTGGGGGTGTCCACGTGTCCAACAAATGGACACAAAGTGTCTAAAACCTCACGAATACACTGTATCAGTGAACACATGGCCGTAATGTATCTCCGTGTCCATTTTGGACACAAAAAATGTCACGTCCCGATCCCGGAGGATCAAAAACAAGCCACTGGGCGTGATGCCGTACAAGTCTAGATTGCACTTGTACAAGGAAAAACCATTACAGTTCCTGGTAATTCTCAGAAAACATCAATAAGGCAGCGGAACCAAGCAGATAAATTGAAGTCATACAATTTATATAGAAATGTATCTCTTTATTGAAAATCAAAATGGATTACAAGACTTGCAGCAGAATACAGAGTTTACAACTGTTTACAAGGCTCTTAAATAGCCGACTGAATGTATACACTCGCCCTTTAGGCTACAACTGAATATACCGACTTCTTTACAATAAACATGCCAATATGGCTACAATCTCACTGGTACAACTGAGTTCCCCTGTTCCATACATTATGTCCCGTATAGCAGAAGACATCATCTTGAAAGAAGAGCTTCTGTACACCCATCCGATTCATCGATGCCAAGCACTGATTCACAGGATTTCCCCCAAGCAAACACCTGTAATATTGCCCACAACGTGGGTCAGTACATCATCAATGTACTGGCGAGCGGTGCTGGCCCAACTCACCTAAGAAGACAGTACTAAGTAATCATGTTACAGAACATTATTATCAATGGTCTTTCTCGTTGCCTTAGGGTCAATTTCATGTTATAGCCGACAAGAAGTAAAGCATGCAAATCTCATAGCCAACATAATTAAAAGCATACTGTTATCACCCTTTGGTGATTCTTATCCACGGTCGTGTAGCCATCCCTGTACATTTATAATACTTACTCTGCCTGCACAAGACATTGTTAGAAACAATATCATGATTCAATATGAATATCACCGTTCAGGTGATTTTTACCAACAGCCGACATCCTTCCCTGTATTTGAGTAATAACTTACTCTGCCTGCATAAGACATCATTAGCACCTGACCTATCTATATGAAGGTCACTGGCGATACGCCATCCTGGACCGTCTTACAGGTATACAGCGCCCTTGCCAGTGCAGGTAGCTAGCCCTACTGTAAGTCCTGTATACCGTGCTACTACTTCAGCACTACCACTACTTCGGCATTGGTTTTTCCTAGGACGAACCGGGTTCCATGGCCCAGGAATACCGTTCGAGAAACCACCTTGTCGACAAGTTGTCCATGACCATGCAACTATATGCAACTTATCTAAGAAGAAAACATATAATGCATGATAAGGAAAAACTAAGCAAAACCATCATTCTCATTCGTATTACCATCTTGCCATCTAGCCATCTTGCCTTGAGCCAATGCTCACATTATCATCTGTCCAATCCAGGGTCTTGGCGTAATCAACATTCTACATCGGCGACAGGATAATAGAATATTGTTACCCAATCCTTTTGCCACATCTTTGATACTACGCATCTTTCCAATAAAACTCAATGTACTCACCGCCCAATTCCTGGGACTTAGCATCTGTTTTAGCATGCATTCATTCAAATGCAATTCAAGCATACTCACTGCCCAGTACTTGGGTCATAACATCTGTTTTGCCATCTATTCATTGAGCCAAAGCTCGATATACTCACCTGTCCAAGTATTTGGGACTTTGCCTTCACCTGTCATACAATTCATCGCAACAGCGTACAAGCATACAATTCACTTAGCCACAACAGTTTACGTTCATGTGATTATTATCTTTCATTATCTTTCCAAATTCCATGCAAGGTGTTATTGAGCAATTCAACAAAAAACATAGCATACTATCCTTATTTTAAGTGTGAAGCTAAAGGATCTTTGAAGGGTTCAACACTACTCACATTCATAGGACGAATCCCGCCACGATCGCATAGACTTCCAAGCGATCCTTCGCATAATCCCAAGTCCAACAAGGCTTCATCGAACCAACCATCCATCATAAGGCATCTTGCGGGTCGGGACGCTACAATATATACCACCCAGAAAAAGTTTCGTCCTCGAAACTTAAAACAAAACTCATCCCTAAAAACTTCAACCAACTTTTCATGAAACTTCTCAATGATCAACTTGCACCATTTAACATTTCTCCGCAATCTCTCGATTGATTTCAAGTAATGTACCGTCTCGTTACAGCATCCCAATTAATTCAACATAGTTTACCATCTTTGATCTTTCCTCCGACACTCGTGCAAATCCTTAACACATAATAATCCTCCCCGTGGCTTCGTTTGTATTCAGCATATCACTTAGTTGGAATCATACACATATTTTAGGCATCCCCGAAATACATGCACTTCAGCCAAGTTCAGTGATAGAGAAAGCGAACGAGCTACGGTGTACCTTCCTTTTCGAACATCATTAATTCTCTTTGAATATCTCATATAATCCCACTTGTTCATTCAATAGCCAACAAACTAATAACACAATAGATGTTGCCAAATTCAACTCGATAAATTTTCCACAATCGATCCCAACATATAAATTTTCCACAATCGATCCCAACAGTTTCCAAAGTATTCAGACTTAGATGTATCAAGTATTCCTTTCAAGTTCATTGTCATCCATGCCACTAAAGTTGATAAATCATATAGCCATATTTCATTCGATACCCCAATTCTCATCGGTCAAATCCTGTACTCGTTATCGTTCGCATCCATACACTTGTTTGCAACTCATAAATTTCTCGTTCATGATCCATCTTCCAAATCGTACATATCTTCAAATTGTACCACCATTCCAATCTAGCAACATTTCTTGTTGTACTCCAACATTTTTTCGTATTGATCAAGCTAACATGTTATTCTCGCACATAAACAACTTTTATATCCAACAACATTAATCCTGAGGGTCGTTCTTATTCACATTCGCATCTCGCCGATCTCGACTACATGTATTATCCAATTTCGTCATTACACTTATCCTCAATTCTGATTCGGTCAATGAAATTATCCCAACTATCTCAAGGCACTACCAACAATTTTTGTACCTCAATATCAATTAATCAAATCAAACTAGTCCCAACAATTTCCAGCTTTTCAATAAAGGCAACCAAATTTTTGAAACCAACATGATCCGTCATCCCATCCAACATTATAACATCAAATTTCCCAAATATTCATTCCATCCCGAAGCCTACCTTCCAACACATCTTACTCATCCAACTATACTCATGCAACATCAATAGGGACATCCTACAGTTTTCCAATAGTCAACTTAGCATACAAATCAAGTCTTTACGGTCAGCTAATCTAAGCTAAACCAGACATTCAGCTAACCCATATGAGATGAGTAGCTATCAGGGACATACTTATCTCTTATCTTAGAGGCAACCAATTCTCAACATAGGGCAACTCTATGGTCTGACCAACTTAGGGACATGGGACACCACCCCAAATCTTATGAACTTATTCCCAACACGAACAACTGAAGAACATAGCCAACCAATCTGAAACTTAAGCAACCAACCAACATTCTAGGCAACCAACCGACACTCTAGGCAACCAACCAACATTCTAAGCAATCAACCGACATTCTAGGCAACCAATCAACAATCTAGGCAACTAGCCAACAATCTAGGAAACCAGCCGACATTCTAGGGTCAAGTCTTCCTACCCGTACTCATACTCGGGTCATACCCAACGAAGTCTCATTCTAGACTTACCCGCAACCGACAAAAATCTATCCGACAATTCTATCCAACAATTCTATCCCACAATTCTATGGGTCAATCTCGAAGCTATCATATAAAACTCCTCAATAGAATATTCAACGTTCAATTTTCACCTTGCATAGACATAGCATCACTTGTTCGATCCGACTTGCATCCTCATATCGTACTCAAATGTCTATTCCATCGGGCCAATTATTCTGAGTCATCATCTGACATTGCTATCTCAATAGTTTATCACTTATGATTTCTTCCCTACGGTCTCTTCTCGACATATTCGTTTTCCACATTCTTAGATCATCGATATGGTCTGTACTCTCTTAACCAACAAAATAAGGCAACTAAACAATTATATTTCTTCCGAGGCATCATTATAAATTTCTAGCACCAACACGATCATCTCTTAGCAATTCACGTTAACCATCAATATTTATTTTGTATCATCTCCTTGTGATTCCATAAGAAGATTTACTATTCATGCACTGATCCAATCTCTATAGCACCAATCATCTAGCATTCATGCATCGGTCATCTTAGCGGACATAACATAACTCATTAGCTAAGTCATAATCCAACAATTCTATATTCCACCAAACTTGTTATTCAAGCGACAACATCATCTACCGACATGGCCTATTACATATCGCTGCACCTCGATACTTATTTGTATCTCAGCCATTCGACTCTCATAAGGGACATCTACTCTTTCATGTATCAAGGGACAAGTACTCATTCTCTATGCCTCAAATAATCAAGGGTCATAACTTGTTAATTCGGGACACTTCAATTTCTCTCAAACCCAACTGCACATCGTGCTAAGATCATCTATTCCTCAATCCCATTCTCAATCTTTTTGGTCGTTGATGCAACTCTCTCTGCATCGTCTAAATCATTCGCAGCATCCTGATAAGCGTCTAACATCACCATCAATTCTATCGATATCCAACATGCAATTTCTTTCACTCAATTCCAACATCATTCAAAATTCGGTCCATAGCTATTCCCGCAAATCATTCGATAGCAACACCACACTATCGTTACCGAGCCTACCATCCTCCTTACCCAACTGATTCAGTCTTTGCCTGAATCGAAAATTGTTTTCTTCCCAACCAAGGCATTCATTTTATATCATCAATTCTCTTATTACCCAACATAATACTAACCGACAAGGTCTAGCGATGGTTCACCCGAACACATCAAAATCTCACAACGGGTCATCCAACTTAACAATCAAGGAACACGCCTAGCCAACATGCATAAATCGTAAGCTCAGCTACGACTCGATACCATCCAATACCTTATAGGTAACGTAATCACAAAATCATAAACACATCAAGGGTCAAGGGATATCTTATCACGATGAGGGTATATGCAATATACCACCCAGAGCTCAAGCCATTCCGATACAATATTCTCTCACATCAAACCAACGTCTAACATGGACAATCCATCCTGCAGTGGTTATGCTGACCACAAATACCGACTCATGATTCTGTCGGTTCCCATTCACTGAAATCCATGCATATTCTGTTCCAACATACCAAGCCATCACCCACGGTCGATTGCTGCATAACAATCGACTCAAAAAAATCCCACACATAAGACATCCAGCATACATCACAAACTTATTATAGCATCGCATCATTGTTATTCTTTTTGGTATCTTTTAGAAATTTAACAAGCACACATATCACAGCCCACATATTTAGACTTATTGTATGGAACATCCAGTGAGAGGTTAGAATGATCAACGGACTTTCAGTCGAGGGAACAACATAAAATAGTTTGGAAGCAACACAGAACAATCGCAGAAGCACTACGAATCATCATAGAGGCAACTTTGATTTCATCGCGGAAGCAACTTTGAGTATTTGCAGAAGCAACTTTGATTCACCGCGGAAGCAACTTTTGAATAATCGCGGAAGCAATCTTTGAATCATCGCGAAAGCAGCTTAGAATCATCTTAATAGCAACATTGATTCGAAACAAATCGAATAGGAATCCAAGGACGTAAAGCCGTGCTCTGATACCATTATGTCACGCCCCGATCCCGGAGGATCGAAAACAAGCCACTGGGCGTGATGCCGTACAAGTCTAGATTGCACTTGTACAAGGCAAAACCAATACAGTTCCTGGTAATTCTCAGAAAACATCAATAAGGCAGCGGAACCAAGCAGATAAATTGAAGTCATACAATTTATATAGAAATGTATCTCTTTATTGATAATCAAAATGGATTACAAGACTTGCAGCGGAATACAGAGTTTACAACTGTTTACAAGGCTCTTAAATAGCCGACTGAATGTATACACTCGCCCTTTAGGCTACAACTGAATATACCGACTTCTTTACAATGAACATGCTAATATGGCTACAATCTCACTGGTACAACTGATTTCCCCTGTTCCATACATTATGTCCCGTATAACAGAAGACATCATCTTGAAAGAAGAGCTTCTGCACACCCATCCGATTCATCGATGCCAAGCAATGATTCACAGGATTTTCCCCAAGCAAATACCTGTAATATTGCCCACAACGTGGGTCAGTACATCATCAATGTACTGGCGAGCGGTGCTGGCCCAACTCACCTAAGAAGACAGCACTAAGTAATCATGTTACAGAACATTATTATCAATGGTCTTTCTCGTTGCCTTAGGGTCAATTTCATGTTATAGCCGACAAGAAGTAAAGCATGCAAATTTTATAGCCAACATAATTAAAAGCATACTGTTATCATCCTTTGGTGATTCTTACCCACGATCGTGTAGCCATCCCTGTACATTTATAATACTTACTCTGCCTGCACAAGACATTGTTAGAAACAATATCATGATTCAATATGAATATCACTGTTCAGGTGATTCTTACCAACAGCCGACATCCTTCCCTGTATTTGAGTAATAAATTACTCTGCCTGCATAAGACATCATTAGCACCTGACCTATCTATATGAAGGTCACTGGCGACACGCCATCCTGGACCATCTTACAGGTATACAGCGCCCTTGCCAGTGTAGGTAGCTAGCCCTACTGCAAGTCCTGTATACCGTGCTACTACTTCAGCACTGCCACTACTTCGGCATTGGTTTCCCCTAGGACGAACCGGGTTCCATGGCCCAGGAATACCGTTCAAGAAACCACCTTGTCGACAAGTTGTCCATGACCATGCAACTATATGCAACTTATCTAAGAAGAAAACATATAATGCATGATAAGAAAAAACTAAGCAAAACCATTATTCTCATTCGTATTACCATCTTGCCATCTTGCCTTGAGCCAATGCTCACATTATCATCTGTCCAATCCAGGGTCTTGGCGTAATCAACATTCTACATCGGCGACAGGATAATAGAATGTTGTTACCTAATCCTTTTGCCACATCTTTGATACTACGCATCTTTCCAATAAAACTCAATGTACTCACCGCCCAATTCCTGGGACTTAGCATTTGTTTTAGCATGCATTCATTCAAATGCAATTCAAGCATACTCACTGCCCAGTACTTGGGTCATAACATCTATTTTGCCATCTATTCATTGAGCCAAAGCTCGATATACTCACCTGTCCAAGTATTTGGGACTTTGCCTTCACCTGTCATACAATTCATCGCAACAGCGTACAAGCATACAATTCACTTAGCCACAACAGTTTACGTTCATGTGATTATTATCTTTCATTATCTTTCCAAATTCCATGCAAGGTGTTATTGAGCAATTCAACAAGAAATATAGCATACTATCCTTATTTTAAGCGTGAAGCTAAAGGATCTTTGAAGGGTTCAACACTACTCACATTCATAGGACGAATCCCGCCACGATCGCATAGACTTCCAAGCGATCCTTCGTATAATTCTAAGTCTAACAAGGCTTCATCGAACCAACTATCCATCATAAGGCATCTTGTGGGTCGGGGCGCTACAAAAAATACCTCAATTAGGGTTAGGGTTTACCTTCAGTCTCTTCGCGGTGGTGGAGAAGAAGGAGGAGGAGGATCTCGCGATGGAGGAGGAGAAGGGGCTCGCGGTGGAGGAGGAGGAGGAGAAGGGGCTCGCCGAAGGGAGGAGAAGGGGCTCGCCGGAGGGAGGAGAAGGGGCTCGCGGTGGAGGAGGAGGATGAGCGGCGCCGGAGGAAAGGGGGTCGGGCTGTCGTCGAGGTCGTGGAAGAGGGGCGGGAACAAAAAATTTGGGGAGAGGGAGAAATGAAAAGTCGAACCGAGGAAACCCTATTTAGCGGAAGTTAGCGACGTCCGTAAATACGTCGCAAAGCGTCGGCCTTCCTTTAATATTCGGCGACGTCTTAATCTTTGCGACGCTAAACGTCGCTGAACTAATAAAACTAGCGACGTTTTCCGACAAATCAACGATGTTGATTTTTATTACACTAAAGATGGTCGTAATATGTCGCTGTTGGTCGCTATCAGCGACGTATTATGACGCATACATTTGGAGTCGCTAAATCCAACAAAATTAGCGACGTTTTAAGTCTGCGTCGCTAATTTCGTCGCTGATATGACTTATTTTGGTAGTGATTCATCATGTGTCTTGATTACGAGTGTACGTCCTGTGTAGAGTCTCGTTCTTGATTAAGTCATTGGTACCGACTTATCTCAAGCGTTGACCCTTGTCCACTTTGGGAGTCAGTGTAGGACCTCGAGGACGAATTCCTATCCAACTGACTCGGGAGGCATATTTTATTCGTATGTCTCCGATCACTTTCCTTCTAGGGTATGATTATTGTTTGTGCTTTTACTTAATTGTTCTTGCTTTCGTAATCTGTTCATATGCAATGTGTTGTTTGATAATTGTACTTATTATATGTGATGAGTGTATTTCGTGACCTGAGAGTGCGCTCGACTAGCCTTAACGAAATTTTGAGGAAGAAATTTTTCTAAGGAGGGTAGAGATGTCACTCCCCGTTCCCGAAATTCGTAAATTTTTAATTTTTTTTCTGTATATGGTATCTGGCACCTGTATCTTTATTGCATGTATCATGTATTTGTACCTGGCCATGACATGGAACAGTATCTCGTCGTGGAATAGTGTGCCATCCCTTGTCCTTGTTTGGTTGTAGGCGTGGTTCACTATTTCGATGATAGGATTTTTGGACCGTGTTGTGGTTAGGATTTTATTTATTTAATTAATTTGATTAATTATTGCATGAAGCATTTAATATTTTATTAGTCATATGGTTAAGAGCATGCTTAAGGTTAGGATTTCTTTGAGTCAACCCAACCCCTATATATATTCTCTTCCCCTCTCTCTCTCCTCATTCACTTTTTATTTCATTTCCTCCAACCAACATTTAGGCAAGTACACCTTGCACCAAATGGAGAGATTCTTGCATTTTTTATTCTTGATTTTTTTTTTCTCTGATATTATTTGTCTATATTGTTCTCCTCTTCATTCTCTACAAGTTTAGTTCTTGGAGTTTTTGATTTTAATGGCTAGTTTTGTGTAGATATAAGTTTCTAAAACTAGGGTTTTATGGATTTTTATGGTTTTGATCTATCAAACTTTGTTGTTTTCGAAAACTAATGATCCTATGTTGTAGAAAATCTCATTCTACCCAATTTTGACCTTTGAAAAGTTCGATTTTGACTTGTTTTGAGAAAGTTATGGCCAAAACAATATTTTGACATCTTCTATGTTCATCTGTCCTGGTTCTGGCAGGGACGATGAATAGTGCTGGCTGCATAGTGCCAGTCTGCATTGATGCATAGTGATGGCCGTATAGTGCCAGTCCATATAGATGCATAGTGCTGGCCGTATAGTATCAGTCCGTATGGATGCATAGTGTCAGTCCGCATAGATACATAGTGCTGGCCGTATAGTACCAGTCCGTATAGATGCATAGTATTGGCTGCATAGTACCAGTCCACATGGATGCATAGTGCCAGTCCGCATAGATGTATAGTGCCAGTCCACATGGATGCATAGTGCTGGCCGCATAGTGCCAGTCCGTATAGATACATAGTGCTGGCCACATAGTGTCAGTCCGCATGGATGCATAGTATCAATCTGCATGGATGCGTAGTACTGGCCGGATAGTGTCAGTCTGCATGGATGTATAGTGCCAGTCCGTATGGATGCATAGTGCTGGCCGAATAGTGTCAGTCCGCATAGATGAATAGTGCTACAGGCTTGCATAGTGCTGCATGGCTTGCATAGTGCCGTATAGTACATATTTTGACTGTTTTTGGCTGTTTTATGCCCTATTTGGCTGATTTATGGCCAGAATTTCTTCTAACTCCCAACATGAAAGTTGTAGATCTTTGTCTTGGCTTCAAGAATCTTCATGTCTTACTTTAACTAGAATTCATATGTGACTTTTATGTCATGAGGGGTCCGTGTGACTTCCTGACTTGACCGTATTCCTGACTTGATTACATGTATACGTGCTGATACCTATTCTAAGTGTGTATTGAGATACAATATTAGTATGCACTGTGGTGCTATTTATTGAGTACACTGAGGTGTGACTCTACGTGTGTAATGCCCCAGTCCCAAAATACGTAGGACTAGGAACGTAGACATGCCAGCTGTATACATACGAAGTACACTCCAATATATGAAAACCTCGTATGAATACATAAGCTGTAAAATGCAGTAGAACCATAACTAATCTCATCCACATAAAATAAATGAATAAAAGATATCATATAATCAACTATGAATCGTCATTGGTACATGTAGTTGGGCGGAGACAAATCTACTATTGGTAGGATGTTAAGATAGATGGGTAGATACTAGTCTAAAGAAATAGTAGATCTATTAGCCTAGGATAGTGAGTTATCTACTAGTCTAAAGTAGATGTGGTGTTAAGGTATTACCTAGATATTTAAGGTATTGATATAAGATACCTATAGAGATAAGGTAAGTGGCTTATCTTGGTAGGTAATGACTAGGAATATGATGTTTGACTTAGATTTTACCATGTTTGACCGAGGTTAACTATTTTAACTCAAAGTCAACTACAAGTAAACATTGGACCTAAATTGGACTAGGAGTTGACCAGTTGACCAAAAGTCAACTGTGAGTCAACCATTGACCCAGTTTGACCTAGATTGAATTAGAAGTTGATCAGAGTTGACCAATTGACCAAAAGTCAACTGTAGGTCAACCCTTGACCTAGTATGATCTAGATTGACATAGTTTGACCTTGTTTGACTTTGTTTGACTTACCTTGACCTAGTTTGACTTAGTATGACCTAGTTCGACTTTATTGGCCTAGTATGACCTAGTATAATTTAGTTTGACTTAATTTGACTTGGTGTGACTTAGTTTGACCTGGTGTAACTGAGTTTGACCTAGATTTGCATAGCATACACTAAAAATTATGCCTAACACTATTAAACCCTATTTAACTCATGCATATCTCATCTTTAGGTTTGTGACTTCACTCGGAGCCTCGATATACTGTTTATATTTTACCATCAGATCTAAGACGAGTACATTCTCTGATAATATTTCTGTTTTATGATATCGTCTATGTTTCTTGTATTTAGTGTAGATATCCTTGTTCTCTTGACACATTGTTCACATGAATTGATATTTGTCTGGATCCTGTCATGAGATATTATTCGTTGTATTCTTTGGTATATCTTGTGCAAGTCTTTCTTGTTCCTTGTGTATTGTATAGACATAATTCTTGCGAAGGCTAGCTACCTTCTCAGAGAATCACGTGTCATGGCTGGATCTACTATACTAGTCGGGGGCGGAGAGTATTAGTGTAGAATTCAAGGGAACATGATTAACCAGATCAGTAGACCTTGTGAGTGTTAATCATACATTCCACATATGATTAACCAGACAGTAGACCTTATGCTTTCCCAAGCGGGCCACATATCGAAGCTAGTATTCACACACCTAGATAGATGATTCTCGATTCTCGTACATGCCATGATCAGTTTTACTTGCCATTGTTCTATTTCTAGTTTATAGCTTTTACTTTGCCATGCTACTTTCATGTACAGTCTATTTCTCAAGTATATTCTCTCTATTTACTGCTATATTTTCAATATCGTCTAACTAGAACTGTTATTGGAGATTTATGCTCGTTCCATCCTGACTGGATATGTTGACAAAATTTTACAGATGATGGCAATAACGAGTGTCCTACCTACTATGGTCCTCATGACGTAGTAGACGTAGACCTGGAGACCCTTGTCCAGCATGGGTTAGTTCTAGCCGATGAGGCATTAGTGGTAGCTCTGCTAGATTAGTTTAGTACTAGACTTTGTCTCCAGATTACATTTTGGCTTGTTATTATTTTGGTGTTTGTATTTGAGATTGTTGACTTTGAGAGTTTGGACTCGTATTATTCTGTGTTGGATCTTCTGGTTGATGTATTATTTTTCATATCTTCTTGTCTTTATCTTTCAGTATCATCTATCTTCTTAGAGTTTGTGATTGAGTATATTATATTGTCATTGCTTGACCTCCATTCGGAGTTAACCATTCTCGACAGGTTTTGATATTATAACTGTTGTTAGATAGTAGACCTAGACAGCGTTCTACGCCGTTTCTGCGGCATAGGCTAGGACATTGTCTCGTACTCGTACCCTTACTCCGGGTGCGGGTCGTGACACGTGCGGCATGATTGTAATAGAGTCTTATAAATGATGTCTATTATCAATAAAAAGAAGATTTTCTCTGCCTCAATGTGTTGTTCAATTTCTGTTCGTACTTTCTTAGCTGTTGTGTTTCGGATAACCTTATGACTATGCCTTGTGCGGTCGCAACCTAGGTTCACACGTCATCACGCCCGGAGGACGACTATCGATTCTTCAAAATCGGAGCATGACATAATGGTATCAGAGCACGACTTTACGTCCTTGGTGAAAACACAAGTGTAGGCAACTCTAGAGGGGGGTGAATAGAGTTTGTGTCAATAATCACCAAATAAAAAATTAACTCTATATCACCTCCACAAAACAACTATCAAGATAGTAAATAAATCAGAGAGAAATGCGAAAGTAAATAAAAATCAGAAGAGCATACGCAAACACAGCAGTTTTAACCTGGTTTCCCTCGTGGAGGACTAGTCCAGGCCTGAGAACTCTAGCTCAGGATTCAAATCCACTATTTGTCAAATAGTAGTTTACAACCCGTGCCTTTTCTTCAGAAGAGCACGTCAACTTCTTACAGAGGATCGCAGTGGCGATTTGCTTGGAATTTTCCAAGCGACTTGGAATTGTCCAAGTGACTTTTCTTTTCAATTCTTGCACAAAAACTTCTAGCTGAATCGCACTTGAGTACCTTGGGGCTTAGGAAGTTTTGTGGCTAGTAGATTGGAAGAGTAAGGCTCTTGACTATATAGGCTATGTAAGAGAAGAAGAATAGAAGAGTGGATGGTTTTCAAATGAGAGAAACCAAGGCCTATTTATAGGGTTCGGGACAAGCAGAATTCGGCCAGAATTCGGTATGGATAATTCAAATTTTTGGTCGTTGGACAGCTGGTAGCAAGCAGGCCCTAAAAATCAGGGTGCTGGAAATCAGGGGACAGAGTTCGGCCCGAACTCTGTGTTGAGGCAGAGTTCGGCCCGAACTCTGTCTCCAGCAGACAGAATTGGTCCATTGGGCTTTTGGACTTTGTGGAGCTTGGGCTTGGTTCAGGAATTGGTCTGTTGTATGGTAGAGCTTGGAGAGATATGTCTAGGGGTTGAGATGACTCAGTGCGACTCAACGTACACATTCTCCTAGACTCAATAAATTGAAGATTACAGACATGAAACAAACAGGAAAACCAAGAGCCCTGTGATGACGCCTTTCTTCTGATATTTGAGCAGCCCTGAAGACGTCTTTTTCCTTGACAGCAGTCGTCCGAAGATAAACAGATCTGGAAATCTGAATACCTTTCGGGGGCTTCGCCTCCGAACCCCTGACGGGGGGCGCTGCCCCCTCGACCCCTGTCCGCTGACCGGGCAGCGGAACCCCCGATGCGAGGCCCCGGATAGGTCGCTAGGCGGTTCGGAGAAATCTTTTTGTATGACGCCGTCTTCGCTCCATCATTAATTCTTCATTGCCTATGTCCTGTTTGATCATGTTTGATCATGCTTACTGCATGTCTACAAATACATGTTAGGCCAGCAAAATATGTTGCAGTATGATAGAAGCATAGCAATATAATACAGGACAATTAGGACATTGCTAAGTTTAAGTAACAACATGATAGCATGTTAGGCCAACAAAATATGTTGCAGTACGATACAAGCATAGCAATATAATATAGGACAATTAGGACAATGCTAAGTTTAAGTAGCAACATGATAGTGAGTATATGAGTATTAGTGACATCATTATGTTAAACTTAACTGATTAGCCATATTCAAAAACACAATATAATCATTGGGCCAACAATCTCCCCCTTTTTGATTATGGCAAATCGGTTAAGTTTAAGACAGATACGATAGATGCATATATCACTAATAAACACATACTACGAGAAGATAGTGTGCTAACTTAAACTTATTTCTCCCCCTTTGTCATGATCAAAAAAATAAGCTCCCCCGTAATAAGAGATAAAATGAACTCAAGCATAAGGAGGAAGGCATAGACAATCATGATCAAGATATACTAAATGAGGAACAATGGGAGAAGTGTGTAAAGACAAGTATAGAAACTACATACCAAAATGTAGAGTGCCAAATAGAAAATAGCTTGTCAAAACACAAATAGTTGGTAAAAGAATTTGAACATAATCAATAGATAGTTTACCAACATAAAATCCAAGAGAGACATCCAAAAACATAGTATGATATGAAATATTTCTCTAGTTTTGCAAGAGAATTAAAAAATTTAGTCAAAAATCATAGGGATTAGATAACTGCAAAAAAATAGATATCAAAGAAGAAAGATACCAATGAAACTATAGATATCAAAGAAGAAAGATACCAATGAAACTATAGATATCAAAGAAGAAAGATACCAATTGAAATATACAAACTTGATATCAATTGAAATATGAAAACTTGAAACATTGATCAATGAAACTATGATAGTTACAATTGTCCACAGATAAATAGTGGAACAAAATCAAGGAATAATCAATGTAAAATATAGCAATTGAAATAAATAAACTTGAAACATTGATCAATAAAACTATGATAGCACAATTGTCCACCGATAAATTGTGGAACAAAGTAAACGAATGATCAATGTAAAATAAGGCAGTTGATATAAAATAATCTCATTATTTACAAATCTATTTGCTTATCCAAAATTCATGCATTTGAACTCAATTACCTTATCATGCTATATGAAAACCCTTTGAAATAAACATGAAGGTAAAGGAGAAACAATGTTTGAGAAGGAGAAATTCAGTCGAATTGAATGCTCCCCCTCAAACTATGACCAATATAGATAAAATCATGAATATTGGATAAGTCCTCAACAAGGAAAGCCAAATGAAACAAACAAAGAAAGCCAAATCAAAGAAAGCACAAACGTCATCAAGATAAAATACGAAATTAAATATTAACGAAATGACTCATATCAAAGAAATATGATGAAAACAATTGCATAAACTCTCATAAACCTTTCAAAAAATAACAGTATCATGACCTCAATCACTAAGATATAAATAATGATAAAAATATGGGTCAATGATGAACTAGGTATACGACATATTAAAGGGTATAAATGAATTGAACCAATTTATTTGCTCCCCCTTAAAATATGCGTATCTAGTTCCAAAGCACTTATAGCATAAATAAAATGATAACTACAAGATCTAGGGGTAAATCAACTATTGATTTCTCCCCCTTGCTCAATGCATATAAGGCTATAAAGACGACATAAAACAAATAATGTCATCTTTAGGAGAGATATCCAATAAAATAGTCACTAAAGATGAACGATCAAAATAATATCTCAATTTAGCACATGTAATCAAAAGACGACATACACTAACCTATATAGAAGAATATCATATTGAAATATGATAGATCAATGCATGTTATCTTTTGAGAAGAAGATCATCATGAAAAGAGATAAGGTCCATTAGAAAAATATTATTATGATCAAGAATAATAAGGACCATTAGAAAAATATCATCATGAAAAGGAATAATAAGGTCCATTAGAAAAATATCATTATGAAAAGGAATAATAAGGTCCATTAGAAAAATATCATCATGAAAAGGAATAATAAGGTCCATTAGAAAAATATAATCATGAAAAGGAATAATAAGGTCCATTAAAAACAATCATGATGAGAATCACAATATAGCTCAAAAGATAAAAATACAACTAAAGAAAAATGTCATCATGAATAAAGTCAATTAAATCAATCATGAAGAAAGTCAAATAAATCAATCATGAGGAAAGTCAAAATATAGCTCAAAAATAATAAAGCTCAAATATCATGTCCATGATTATCTAATTAAGAAATGATCAACCAACTTATTGCTTTACAAGGACTATGCATGTTTTACCACATATGTACCCATCAACGGGTAATAATCCAACCTTGCTAATACTAAATGAGAAACCAATAAAGTTCAAATAGCAAAGAGCATATGTGATAATCCATGAGTAGTCAAAGTAGAGTAATAAATTAACTTGATAACCACATAATTAGATAATATAGGACTACTCAATCATTAGGATCATTTATAAAGTAAACCATTAAATAATTATGATCCGTCATAAATCCCATCTAAAAACCATATAAACAAACCAATGGAAAATATAGAAAAGAGTCAATCTTATTTAAATTATTACAGATTTAATCTAAAGAGATGTAATCTGATAGTATGATAAAATCATGACTACAAAAGATGAGAGAAGTTTAAAAGATGCTTATCAATGACTAGTATGGAAGGAAGTTAAAGTGATGAATCACAAATCTCAACGAAAACAAGATTAAAATAAAGAAATTTGTTAAACTAATTTTAGAGACCAAACATATGCATCTAAAGTAGAATACAAATCTCATCAAGAAAATTCATAAATCTTGTTTTTGTAATCTAGCATATCACATATAGATTGAAATTCAAGAAGATAGCTAGATGAGTGAAAGTGAATAAAAATTATGTAGCTTAACAATATATCGCAAATAAGCAAGCTAGCTACATAACTAATTAAGATTAATGAGATAGGCCATTAACATGATAAATGTGCTCATTAAATCTTAAGTCACTAACACAAAAAAAAAACACATGCTTAAGCATAGAGTTTATCATAAGGGCAATACATTTTGAATGATCAAAATGATTATATACTCTTTGCTAAGCAAGAATAAGAGTATAAGATAGCAAGCAAATGAATTAGACTCTTATCAAGTAAAAGACAAAAGAGATGTTCATGAAAACACAGTAGAGCAAATCTCTTTGCCAAATATTGAGATTAACCCAAGATAATAAAATAATAGATTGATCTAGAGAATGCAAAATTATAACCATTATGAAAGAGTATTCTCTAGAAATGGAAAATCTCAAAGTAGAAAATCAACCCATAATAGCTAAAGACATGAGAAGTATGATATATCAATTACATGTATTCTCATGTGCTACAAAACATCATTGGGCAATAATAATAAAATATTTATAGCTCAAATATAAGGCTTGATATGATGAAGTATTCTGGAACTTAGGGGTGGATCCAGAACTAGATAATGGTTGCATATAGACCTTAATAAATCTTCAGTCTATAAAGTATTGATCACTTTGGGTTAGCTGTAGGGACTGGTTCCCAGCTAGCGGTAGTCCGAATGCTAGTGCACCGTGTCGCTTCAGGATATTTACACCTGTAGGACAGAAGGACCCTTTCGACTTGTTCCCAAAATGTTCTTTACTTTTAAGAACTTAGATTTAAAAGAATATACGCAGTATCATCAAACACCATCAATATCCAAAAATTCTAAGTATAAGAAAGGTAAATACCCAAATAACAATGAAAGAATGGTCATCAAAATTTGCTAAGAATATTTTCAAAACAAATATTTTCAAATACACTTTATGAAAATAAATATATAGAAGATTCATACTCAAAATAAGTATGATGATCTCAACAAGTAAGGTAAAGCACAAAACCAAGCAATTCTTAAAAGAACTTCCATAAAAGTCATGAACAAGATACTAATAAATATTTTCTCTCAACATTCCAACTTAAAGGCATTTGAATAAATAAATATCAGCATTTGGAATCAATAATGGCCATTGGATCTAAAATTTGATCAACGCTGAGGTTGTTTCCGGTTCTGGAACAACCAGGCCAAATTCGGCCCGAACACTGGTAAGGGCAGAGTTCGGCCCGAATTCCGGATTCTGGTGACAGAACTGGAATCAGGCTGAAAATTGGTTAAGCAAAAAAAAAGATCAAAATAAGAGAGAAAGACATGTATCCATAAAGTCAACAAATAAAAGCCAATAAGATATCATCAAAAGAAGACTTTAAGCTAATTGATTCAAGTGGAGATAACACAAATTTAGTCAAAAGAATCAATAGCTAAATTATAAGGTAAGCACAAGTATGAATAAATATTCTTCAAAATAATATGAAACTTGAGCTTATCTCATATACCGACATAAAGATATTTATACAAAAATAGATGTCAATATACGAAATACATGAACTACATAGAAAAGAAGAATTAATAAATATAGTCATGTATCCATCATGAATGTTTGAAAAACTATCACAAATTCAAAAGCACGTAGAAATAGACTTTATCAGGCAAGAACATAATTGATTCTCAAGAGGATAATCAAAATAAAATATGAGAATCGATAATGAATGTATTATGCAAGCACAAGATAAAAAGTAGTATAAGTGTATACTTGTCAAGTGATAAGAAGCTTGTGCTAAACACATATATTCACAAAAACCAATTAAATACAAATCGGCAAGAAGTAACTATCTCAAAAACATTAAAAATGGAGAGTCAAACTTTAAAACAAAATTCAAGAATCAAGCTCCAATGAACTAGAGTGATATGCATACTTTATAAAGACAAAGAATAGCGAGCATGCATATGTAAATGTGTCACACTACTAGAAAATGAGTGATAAACTACATAGTGTGAACTAATCATTTAAAGCTGTGTAACTAGTCATGCTAGATAAAAGAAAAAGAAAATCAACTAAGCATGCTAGTATTATATCTCACATTAATTTATATAATAAGCAACTAAAGGATATCAATGTGAGCTAGTAGCAAGACATAAAGAAAAATATGCTAGATTCTACAAATATAAACCATTTAGAGAGAATCGTTTAACATGTTACCAAAGTGGCTCTAGTGGCCACACTTGTGTTGGTGCAATTGCTTGGAAGATGACCTTTGAGATTTGCAACCACCAACACGCTCCTTGGTGCTATATCCCGATACAAGAAGCTCCACCTACAACATTAGGCGAAGACTTTGGTATCCAAATAAACTTGGATCCACATTTGTTAGCTTTAGGGACCCACATACTATTTACTCTAGCATTGGTAGAAAAACTCCTACGAATAGGACAAGTTACACTCATGTGTCCAATGCGAGAGCAATAGAAGCACCTAATACTAGTGTGTGCACATGTATCAGAATGAGCATGATTATGAGCATGTGACATACTAGAATGATGAATATCTCTAGAGTGAGTATGCATGGATTTGGTCTTAAGAGTATCATGCAAATCATTATGCACACAAGTAAGAGAATCACTATGCATGGATTTGGTCTTAAGAATATCATGTTCTAATAGCAAATCATTATACAAACAAGTAAGAGAATCAAATTTAGCATTTAAAGCATAATTCTCTTTTTCAAATAAAGCAATTCTAGAAATAAAATCATCATTTTGTTTCTTTAAAGAGTCAATAGAAGAATCATGCAAATGATTTAGCTCATGTGCTTGCTTCTTAAGATCTTCTATTGATGAGGAAAGAGATTTGATTTTCAAAATTAAAGAATCATTCAAACTCTTTAAAGAAACACAAGATGAGTTTTGAGAGTCAAGTCTAGATAATAAATCATTGATTTCATTTCTCAAAAACTCATTAGCTTCTTCTAAATGAATAACCTTTTCTACAAGTTCTTCATTTCTAGAATGAAAAGCCTTAGCAAACTTTAAGGAATGGTTAGCCATGGCTTTCCACTTAGAACACTTATTGCATTTAGAAGAAACATGATTGTCTATGCTACTAGAAGAAAAACCCTCTTCATCGGAGGCGGAAGAATATGATGCTATACACAAATAAACAAGGATCTACTCTAAGGATGTTAAGCCTAACAATAGAGACCTTGCTCTGATACCAATTGAAAACACAAGTGTAGGCAACTCTAGAGGGGGGTGAATAGAGTTTGTGTCAATAATCACCAAATAAAAAATTAACTCTATATCACCTCCACAAAACAACTATCAAGATAGTAAATAAATCAGAGAAAAATGCGGAAGTAAATAAAAATCAGAAGAGCATACGCAAACACAGCAGTTTTAACCTGGTTTTCCTCGTGGAGGACTAGTCCAGGCCTGAGAACTCTAGCTCAGGATTCAAATCCACTATTTGTGAAATAGTAGTTTACAACCCGTGCCTTTTCTTCAGAAGAGCACGTCAACTTCTTACAGAGGATCGCAGTGGCGATTTGCTTGGAATTTTCCAAGCGACTTGGAATTGTCCAAGTGACTTTTCTTTTCAATTCTTGCATAAAAACTTCTAGCTGAATCGCACTTGAGTACCTTGGGGCTTAGGAAGTTTTGTGGCTAGTAGATTGGAAGAGTAAGGCTCTTGACTATATAGGCTATGTAAGAGAAGAAGAATAGAAGAGTGGATGGTTTTCAAATGAGAGAAACCAAGGCCTATTTATAGGGTTCGGGACAAGCAGAATTCGGCCAGAATTCGGTATGGATAATTCAAATTTTTGGCCGTTGGACAGCTGGTAGCAAGCAGGCCCTAAAAATCAGGGTGCTGGAAATCAGGGGACAGAGTTCGGCCCGAACTCTGTGTTGAGGCAGAGTTCGGCCCGAACTCTGTCTCCAGCAGACAGAATTGGTCCATTGGGCTTTTGGACTTTGTGGAGCTTGGGCTTAGTTCAGGAATTGGTCTGTTGTATGGTAGAGCTTGGAGAGATATGTCTAGGGGTTGAGATGACTCAGTGCGACTCAACGTACACATTCTCCTAGACTCAATAAATTGAAGATTACAGACATGAAACAAACAGGAAAACCAAGAGCCCTGTGATGACGCCTTTCTTCTGATATTTGAGCAGCCCTGAAGACGTCTTTTTCCTTGACAGCAGTCGTCCGAAGATAAACAAATCTGGAAATCTGAATACCTTTCGGAGGCTTCGCCTCCGAACCCCCGACGGGGGGCGCTGCCCCCCTCGACCCCTGTCCGCTGACCGGGGCAGCGGAACCCCCGATGCGAGGCCCTGGATAGGTCGCTAGGCGGTTCGGAGAAATATTTTTGTATGACACCGTCTTCGCTCCATCATTAATTCTTCATTGCCTATGTCCTGTTTGATCATGTTTGATCATGCTTACTGCATGTCTACAAATACATGTTAGGCCAGCAAAATATGTTGCAGTATGATAGAAGCATAGCAATATAATACAGGACAATTAGGACATTGCTAAGTTTAAGTAACAACATGATAGCATGTTAGGCCAACAAAATATGTTGCAGTACGATACAAGCATAGCAATATAATATAGGACAATTAGGACAATGCTAAGTTTAAGTAGCAACATGATAGTGAGTATATGAGTATTAGTGACATCATTATGTTAAACTTAACTGATTAGCCATATTCAAAAACACAATATAATCATTGGGCCAACACTTGGCCTCCAGTCTCGAGTCTCTAGTCTTGAACCGTTGACCTCATATCGATGAGATGAGTTGTTCCATACGATAAACACATGACATTTTTTGAAACTAACGAGAGTTGCTTTTATATTCTAGAAGCTGGAGAAGCTGCGGCCGTGAACGAGAAGAGTGCCTCGAGCGGCTCGAGTAGCTCAAGGCCTGAACCCTCGAATGCCCCTATAGAATGGATGTTGCGTATGCCAGAGGCGCAACAACGTCAGGCCGAGGCCAACCAGCACTAGAATGAGCTTTATCGACACCAAACGTAGGCACGGTAGACTCAGCTTAAGAACCGATTCAAGGCCCAATTCAAGTTGCAGCAGAAGAAGCTTGACACTCTTTAGCAGATAGTCCAGACAGTTGTGGCCAATAACAATAATTCTGCGACAACGCCTACCGTGATCGAGCCTGCGATCCGACCGACTGAAATCGAACCAGAAGTGCCCGAGCGTCTACCTGCAACACCAAGAAGTTCCAACTTCGAGGTGTCAAAATTTACGAAGAATTGTCGCACTTCCTTCAACGGTACTGAAGATCCCTCTCTGGCGATCGACTGGTTGGAGGAGCTGGAAGACTGATTTGAACTTCTGGGTATCGATGACTCAAAGAAATTCGCATGTGCACAACTTCTACTCCGATTGAACGCGCATGATTGGTGGTCCATGCAAAAGCGAGCAATTAGACGTAAAGACGAGACAGCGGCGATTCCTTGGGCTACATTCAGAAAGGCATTTGAAATCGAGTACCTCCTCGCAGCCGTTCGACAAGAAAAATAAAATAAATTATGCAGTTGAAGCAAGGGAACATGATAGTACGGCAGTACGCAGTAGAATTCAATAAATTAGTCAAATTTCCTGGAGCATTTTTATCGACAACGGAGAGTCGCACTCGACAGTTTGAAGTGGGTCTGCGCCTATCTATCTCTGCCCATGTATCGGTGCCTGAATACAAGACCATGGGCGAGTCTCTGAATCACGCTCTCCGTCTTGTGCGCTAATATATCCCAGGAGCTGCTGGCGCTATGCAGACATACAACCACAAGCGCCCTAGCCATACAGGAGGAAACAATGTGAATAAGTGTCCAAACAACGGTAATCAGGACGAATACCAAGGGCGGAATCCAGGAACTCGTTGCCACAAATGCAATAATTTCGGGCACCATGCAAATGAATGTCATGTCTCCGAAGGCGAATGTTGGCACTGTGGCAAGACGAACCATCTGCACGTAAACTGTCCGACCAGAAGGCCAAACCCAACGGCGCCTCAACATCAACAACACCATCCAGGGAATCAGGGTCCAGCGCCAAGAGCCCAACAAACCGTGCTACAAAATGGCCAATAATGCCACCCTAATGCCCAAGGGCGCATCTAAGCCATGACCTGAGATGAACCGTTCGCATCTGACACCGTCGTGACAGGTATACTGTATTTCAATAACAAACTTGCTCGTGTACTGTTTGATTCAGGTGCTATGCATAGCTTTATATCGCCAGATTTTGTCGCTGAACATAAATTTCCTGTGACACCGCTAGGCCTAAATCTTAGCGTCAATATACCATCGGGCACGTTACTACTTGCAAACTTAGCCTGCGGAGACATAATTATCTGTATAGGTGGTCAAAAGGTAGGTCTCGATACGATAGTCCAAGACGATAAGGACTATGATATCATTCTGGGAATGGATTGGCTCGGTCCGTGCAACGCAACCATCGACTGTGCCGAAAAGACGGTCACCTTCTGTATACCTGGAGTGCCTGAATTCTGCTATTTGTGTGGTGAGGCGTCGATGACTTGCATGGTGATCTCGATAATATCGGCTCAAAGGATGCTGCATTCCGGGTGTGAAGGCTACTTAGCATATGTTTGAGACATGATACAGATGGGGCAAATGTGGGTCAGGCCGACGTTGTGGTAGAATTCCCAGATGTGTTTCCAGACGAGCTGCCCGACATGCCATTTGATCGAGAGATAGAGCTCACCATTGACACATTCCCCTAGACCAGACCGATCTTAAAAGCATCGTACAGAATGGCCCCTACAGAGCTTAAGGAACTCAAAGTACAGTTGCAAGAGTTGCTCGACGAGGAATTCTTACGGCATAGCGTCTCGCCATGGGGAGCGCCCGTGCTGTTCGTCAAAAAGAAGGATAGCTCAATACATCTTCGTATCGACTACCGAGAGCTGAACAAAGCCACCATCCAAAACAAATATCCATTGCCTCGCATAGACGACTTGTTCGATCAGTTGCAAGGTGCTTTGGTATTTTATAAAATTGATCTTCAATCAAGCTACCATCAACTCAAGATTAAGACGAACGATGTGTCTAAGTCAGCCTTCCGTACTCGATACGGCCATTATGAATTCCTGGTAATATCGTTCGGCCTAATGAACGCCCCAGCTACTTTCATAGATTTAATGAAGGGTAAATACCATTTTTAGTCACCCAATGTTTCAAAAGTTCAACTTTTAGTCACTCCATGACCAAAAATATATATGGAGAGTGACTAAAACTTAAACATTTGAAACATTCGGTGACCAAAAGTGGCATTTACCCATTTAATGAATCATGTGTTTTGACCCTTCCTCGACAAGTTCGTAGTAGTCTTCATCGATGGTATACTCGTCTACTCGAAGGACAAGCGACAACACGCTGAGCATCTGCGGACCGTGCTTTAGACCCTTCGGAAAAATCAGTTGTATGCAAAGCGGAGCAAGTGTGAGTTTTGGCTGAGCAGCGTCTCATTCCTCGGACACATCATTTCATCCGAAGGCATTACAGTCGACCTAAAGAAAGTTGAAGCCGTTGTTGTAACACCCCAGTCCCAATATACGTAGGACTAGGAACGTAGACATGCCAACTGTATACATACGAAGTACAGGGGCCTTGTATGTATACATAAGCTGTAAAATACAGTAATCCAAGACAAGCTAAATCTCATCCACAACGAAAAGAATAATAATATAAAAATTAACCTGAATATTTATGATACAATCATTGGACGGAGACAAAGTCCACTACCAACTATCTCAACGAAAGAAATGTACAAGAATCAATCAATAAGATGGCGAGACGAACCAAGCGCAATCGTCTTCGAAGGAATGGAGAGAATCACGGCCTTGGCTAGAACACCTGCAGTGAACCATGAAAGCACACACCTGGGGAATAACCAGGTCCTCAGACGGACGTAGCAAGATACAGGAAGAACAAGCTAATATGAACTGTCAGAATAATAAAATAATATATAAAAGACTATCCTAGACATAAATATGCAAAGAAGATTCTAACCGCCTAATGTGCAATTTAGAGGACAAATTTCATGTGCATGGGTGGGATTTTAGGCTATGTGTACGTAACTGGCATCCAGTAATCCGTATCCGGCCGTAACGTCCAAAGCGTCATAGGGTATCTGCAAACAAATTGCCACAGTTCCATCCGGAGACTGTGGTTTACCTGTTTGGATTCCCATACGCACTAGCGACTGTCCTCCCCTAATATTTCCCATACTGTTCAAGTAATGTCCATGGCTCGTCCAGTTTTATAACTGCTTGAGTCTCTAAAACCCTAGTCATAGCAGTTACGATCATCTACCATCACACGACTTTAGAGATAGCCAATCTATAAGTCATGTCCCTAGCAAAATGTCTCATATCGTGTAGTATGAGTGTCATGGCCCAAGGGAGATATAAGGGTATCCCCCAACAAGAAGGTAGTCCGCTAAAACTAAGTTAACATGCATAAAATAAAGTAAAACGACTAATAGAGTCGCTTGCACCCAAGTATGGCTTGGACGTGCAGTTTATAACAAAGAAAACTAACAATATGAAACAAAGTAAATAATACGAAAAATAAATAGTATGACAGTAAATTAGCAAGGTATACTTGCCTGGTAGGCCGCCTGGTATGCTGCGATGATCAATGTGGCACAAAGTTTGACTTCAGTGTTACAACTATGCAGTATGATCTCAGATGGTAGTACGGACTATGCCATTGAGTCCAGAATAGTCAATTTGTTAGGGACGATATAGGGAGACTCGAAATTCCCAAAGGAATAAGAATATGACTAGCCACGGACAGGATTTAATCGAAGGAAAAATATAATTCTTTATTAGTAAAATATATTTAGAAACTATTTAGAAAATTATTATTAATACTTGAAAACTGTATTATTTAAAATAATTTAAATAGATATGGTTAAAATCTAATAAATCATCTACGACTAAAATTCTAAATTTGTCAATCATAAAATGTTTTAGTTTAAAACCAAATTTTAAAATATCATAAAATATTATTAAAAAATTATATATACATATTAACGATATATAAATATATATTATATATATACATATACATTTTGTCCAAAAGAAAATAGAATTGATAATATACCCAAAAATCAAAAGTTAAAGCCCAAATAATTTAAATTTAATAAAAAGAGAATCCTCTTAAAAGACTAAGGTCAAAACCTACACTGGGCTCAGCCCCAACTAATTAGTCCAATCAAGATAATAATAATAATAACAACAACAATAATAATAATAATAATAATAATAATAATAATAATAATAATAATAATAATAATAATAATAGCAGTAAGAAAATTATGGTATGGATATACATGTATATACACCAATATATTTATATATATACACATTTTAATTATACACTGATATTAGGTAAATATAAATAATAATAATAATAATAATAATAACAGATACAAAAAAGAAACAAATACAAAAAAACAATACAAAAATACAAAAAAAGGAGACCACAACAGCAAAGATGTCGGTCCTATTCTCACTTATTAGAGAGAAGAGGGAGAGGAATAGGGAAAGGAAGAGAGGGAGCGGGAGATCGAGAGGAAGGAGAAGAGGGGAGCGGAGAGGATGAAGCGGCGAAGGCTGCGGTTCTCGAGCGCGCGGGCGACGCTCGCCGGTACAGAGGCGGAGTGGCGGCGAGGCGAGTGCTCGGCGGAGATGGGGGCGACGCCCGCGTGCGGAGGAGGAAGTGGAGGCGCGGAGGTTGGGGAAGAGAGCGACGGCTAGGGCACGAAGGGCGGTCAGTGCTGCGCCGGAAGAGGCGATCGTGCGCGGAGGACGGAGAACGGGAAGGAGATGAGGAAAGAGGGGAGGCGGCGGAGCTGATGGTCGGGGGTTTGGCCGCCGCGGCTGTCACGGTGGCGTTGGTGTGGCTGGCGGTTGCAGAGGCTGGGAAGGAGGCTCGATGAGGGGAATCGATCGCAGGCAGCGAGGGCGGATGCGGAAAGCACGGCCGGCGGGGACAATTCACCGGATGGGGAGAACGGGGGCGACGAATCGGGAAATCGCGGTGGACCTAGGATCGCGACCACGGCAAAGTAAGTGGTGGTGGTGGTGTAATTTTTTTGCTTATTTTTCTGGTGGTGGTGGATTGGGCGTGCCGTGGCGACGACGGTGGCTGTAGTTCGATGATGGTGGTAGTGGTGGTGGTGCCTGGTGGTGTTGGAGAAACGACGACGTGGGGTGCTATCTTTGGTGAGGGTGGTGCCGGATGAGATTGTTGGAGTTGGTCGACTGTAGGGTTGTCGGAAGAGAGGAACTAGGAACCGGTCGGGCTTTGGTCACGGTGGTGCGTTTTGGGGCTTGGTGATGATGGTGTGGATGGTGGCTGAGGTTGGGTACGGCGAGGAGGAGAGGGACGGCAATGTGGAAATTAGGATAAGGTTTTGGCGTGTCGGGTTGTGTCTTGCGTGACACAGGAAAGTGTCGGGGTCCGGGGTTGTCGGACACGGAGTAAAAAGTGTATATGTACAAAAGAAAATAGTAGAAGGAAAAAATGATGGGCACGGACACGATGCACATTTTTGTGGAGAATTTGTGGATGTGAGGAATTTATGGAGGAGTACTTGCCTATTTATAGGATGTGGGAATTCCTAGTTGGATAAAGATTAGGATTTATTTAAACCCAATTAGATAATTTGCGATTAAATTTAAATCAATACAATCATATCTAAATCTAAATCCAAATCCAATTTAAATATAGATAAATAACACATTTAAATTAGACTATTTAATTTAAATCAATAAATCTAATCACCATTTAATTTATCATAAATAAATCAAGAAATATCTTTTTATAGAATTTATATAATAATTAATTTCAAAAATTATAATAAATATTTAAGTATTAATAGGAAAAATTTCACACTTCCTTTTTATTTAAATAGCATAATAATTTCAAAAAAAAGAATAAATATTTTAAATAGCAATATGAAATATCTTTTTAAAAAATTCAAAATTAAACATAAATATTTAAATATTTAAAATGCCTTCTTGCTAAATAATTTATTATAAATAATAAAAATTAATTTTTAAAAATGTACATAAAATAATTTTTATGTGTTTTAGTCGAGTAGAATATTCACATAAATCTAGTTTTCTAAATTACCATTAAAATAAGATAGCATTTATAAATAATAAGTTTGGCAACCTCGATAGATACTTATTACAACTTTTAATAAAAATAATTATTATATATATATTTTGAAACCATCACCGATAATAAAATAAAATTATTTTTCTAAAAATATGTATCTCGCACATATTCGCACTCGACGAGTAAATACGAAAAACGTAAATTCCTGCGCGACGTACAATACGACTATGCGATATATAATACAAAAAATCAGTACTAAAATATAGTAAAAATTTAGGAGTTTTACATCCTACCCAACTTATAAGAATTTTGTCCTCGAAATTAAGAATAAGAAGGGGGTTTGAGAAGGCACAATGGTATATCAATGAGGAACAATCAAATCACGACGTTCAAAACATACATTAGAAAATCGTGATCACGAATTTAATTTAGGGAGTAATTGATGGTCGCGTGTTAACGCAAGAAGAGACAAAGATTAATGGTCAATAAGGGGTGGTAATTTGATTTGAAATTAAGGATAGATGATTTCCTAAGGAGAAGATACTCGTCTAGGTTTTAGAAGTATGGTTAAGAGAAAGGATTTTAATCATTCCTAAGTTTTTAAACAATTTAGAAAGTCGTGATAATAGATTGAGAGTTGAAGGAAATGGCCTGTAACTTGAGACGAGATTGAAGTCACCTGGGTTGGTCCATGGCTAACTATCTTGGCAATAGATGGTGGGGCGACTAAGGTGATACTTTGGGTCTATCTATTAAGTACGAGTCTTCGTCTAAATAGGTGAAAGACGAAAACCAATATGAGTCCAAAGAAGTTGTTTTCGAATACCAATATGTGGTTTAAAGGCGAGTGAGTAATTCAAAAAAAAATTGCCAAGGCTGTCGCGGATGGGACTCTAGAGGACAAATTTAGCTATGTCCCCATCCACGTAGAACGATAGATAAAAGCGAACCAAAGTGCAATAGGTTGATCAGACCATCATGCACCGGTTCTGATTAGACAATATGTTAGTGGGTGCGCACCCAATAAAATATGTCATGATCAAGCTCGATAAGGGAATAAGCTTGCAAAACTTAAGCTAAACTAGCAGCATAGGATAGTCAAAAATAGTAAAAACATAGGCACGATTAATATTGAAAGAAGTGGAACTAGTTCAAACTTCTTAAGAACCTAGTAATGTCTTATGTTTGTGCCTATACAGTCGTCCTACCGTCTACTTGCTTAAGACTTGGTTAAGGTCACAAGGAAGGTTAGGTCGTAAGTCATTCTACCCAACTTACAAGAGTTAAACTAGTAGGGTGATAGGACAATGGGTCATGTTCACCTAGTATTGTTTACCTTATTAATCTTTATAAAGCACGAATGAAGGGCACGAATCATGATAGAAGGGATCAAACAAGATGCAACTCGAGGAATCAAGCGAGAAGGCGGTCAAGTATGTGGATGAGATCCTAGACTCTAATCCTATACGCAGGCTTGCTTGGTACGGTAAAGTAACCAAACAATTTATCTCGACCTGCATGGGCCACCACAAAAACATGTAATGCCCCAGTCCCAATATACGTAGGACTAGGAACGTAGACATGCCAGCTGTATACATACGAAGTACATGGGCCTTGTATGTATACATAAGCTGTAAAATACAGTAATCCAAGACAAACTAAATCTCATCCACAACGAAAAAAATAATAATATAAAAATTAACTTGAATATTTATGATACAATCGTTGGGCGGAGACAAAGTCCACTACCAACTATCTCAATAAAAGAATGTACAAGAATCGATCCATAAAATGGCAAGACGAACCAAGCGCAGTCGTCTTCGAAGGAATGGAGAGAACCACGGCCTTGGCTAGAACACCTGCAGTGAATCATAAAAGCACACACCTGGGGAATAACCAGGTCCTCAGACGGACGTAGCAAGATACAGGAAGAACAAGCTAATATGAACTGTCAGAATAATAAAATAATATATAAAAGACTATCCTAGACACAAATATGCAAATGAGATTCTAACCGCCTAATGTGCAATTTGGAGGACAACTTTCATGTGCATGGGTGGGATTTTAGGCTATGTATACGTAACTGGCATCCAGTCATCTATATCCGTCTGTAACGTCCAAAATGTCAGAGGACATCTGCAAATAAATTGCCACAGTTCCATCCGAAAAATGTGGTTTACCTGTTTGGATTCCCATACGCACTAGCGACTGTCCTCCCCCAATATTTCCCACACGGTTCAAGTCATGTCCATGGCTCGTCCAGTTTTGTAACTGCTTGAATCTCTAAAATCCTAGTCATAGCAGTTACGATCATCTACCGTCACACGACTTAATTTAGAGATGGCTAATCCATAAGTCATGCCCCTAGCAAAATGTCTTATATCGTGTAGTGTGAGTGTCATGGCCCAAGGGAGATATAAGGGTATCCCCCAACAAGACGGTAGTCCGCTAAAACTAAGTTAACATGCATAAATAAAGTAAAACAACTAATAGAGTCGCTTGCACCCAAGTATGGCTTGGACGCGCAGTTTATAACAAAGGAAACTAACAATATAAAACAAAGTAAATAATACGGAAAATAAATAATATGACAGTAAATTAGCAAGGTATACTTGCCTGGTTGGCCGCCTGGTATGCTGCGATGATCAATGTGGCACAAAGTTTGACTTCAGTGTTACAACTATGCAGTATGATCTCAGATGGTAGTACAGACCATGCCATTGAGTCAAGAATAGTCAATTTGCTAGGGACGATATAGGGAGACTCGAAATTCCTAATGGAATAGGAATATGACTAGCCACGGACAGGATTTAATCGAAGAAAAAATATAATTCTTATTAGTAAAATATATTTAGAAATTATTTAGAAACTATTTAGAAAATTATTATTAACACTTGAAAACTGTATTATTTAAAATAATTTAAATAGATATGGTTAAAATCTAATAAATCATCTACGACTAAAATTCTAAATTTGTCAACCATAAAATGTTTCAGTTTAAAACCACATTTTAAAATATCATAAAATATTATTAAATAATTATATATACATATTAACGATATATAAATATATAGTATATATATACATATACATTTTGGCCAAAAGAAAATAGAATTGATAATATATCCAAAACTCAAAAGTTAAAGCCTAAATAATTTAAATTTAATAAAAAGAGAATCCTCTTAATAGACTAAGGTCAAAACCTACACTGGGCTCAGCCCCAACTAATTAGTCCAATCAAGATAATAATAATAATAATAACAATAAAAATAATAATAATAATAATAATAATAATAATAATAATAATAGCACTAAGAAAATTATGGTATGGATATACATGTATATACACCAATATATTTATATATATACACATTTTAGTTATACACTGATATTAAGTAAATACAAATAATAATAATAATAAAAATAACAATAATAATAATAATAATAATAATAATAATAATAATAATAATAATAACAGATACACAAAAAGAAACAAATACAAAAAAACAATACAAAAATACAAAAAAATAAGACTACAACAGCAAAGATGTCGGTCCTATTCTCACTTATTAGAGAGAAGAGGGAGAGGAATAGGGAAAGGGAGAGAGGGAGCGGGAGATCGAGAGGAAGGAGAAGAGGAGAGCGGAGAGGATGAAGCGGCGGAGGCTGTGGTTCACGAGCGCGCGGGCGGTGCTCGCCGGTGCGGAGGCGGAGTAGCGGCGAGGCGAGTGCTCGACGGAGATGGGGGCGACGCCCGCGTGCGGAGGATGAAGTGGAGGCGCGGAGGTTGGGGAAGAGAGCGGCGGCTAGGGCACGAAGGGCGGTCGGCGCTGTGTTGGAAGAGGCGATCGCACGCGGAGGACGGAGAACGGGGAGGAGATGAGAAAAGAGGGGCGGCGGCGGAGCTGATGGTCGGGGTTTGGCCGCCGCGGCTGTCGCGGTGGCGGTGGTGTGACTGGCGGTTGTGGAGGCTGGAAAAGAGGCTCGACGAGGGGAATCGGTCGCAGGCAGCGAGCCGGATACGGGTAGCACGGCCGGCGGGGTCAATTCGCCGGATGGAGAGAACGGGGGCGACGAATCGAGAAATCGAGACAGACCTAGGATTGCGACCACGGCAAAGTAAGTGGTGGTGGTGGTGTATTTTTTAGCTTATTTTCTGGTGGTTGTGGATTGGGCGTGCCGTGGGGACGACGGTGGCTGTAGTTCGATGATGGTGGTAGTGGTGGTGGTGCCTGGTGGTGTTGGAGAAACGACGACGTGGGGTGTTGGCTTTGGTGAGGGTGGTGCTGGATGAGATTGTTGGAGTTGGTCGACTGTAGGGTTGTTAGAAGAGAGAAAATGGGAACGGGTCAGGCTTTGGTCACGGTGGTGCGTTTTGGGGCTTGGTGATGATGGTGTGGATGGTGGCTGAGGTTGGGTACGACGAGGAGGAGAGGGACGACAATGTGGAAATTAGGATAAGGTTTTGGCGTGTCGGGTTGTGTCTTGCGTAACACGGGAAAGTGTCGGTGTCCGGGGTTGTCGGACACGGAGTAAAAAGTGTATATGTACAAAAAAAATAGTAGAAGGGAAAAAGGATGGGCACGGACATGATGCACATTTTTGTGGATGTGAGTAATTTATGGAGGAGTACCTGCCTATTTATAGGATGTGGGAATTCTCAGTTGGATAAGGATTAGGATTTATTTAAACCCAATTAGATAATTTGCGATTAAATTTAATTCAATACATTCATATCTAAATCTAAATCCAAATCCAATTTAAATATAGATAAATAACACATTTAAATTAGACTATTTAATTTAAATCAATAAATCTAATCACCATTTAATTTATCATAAATAAATCAAAAAATATCTTTTTATAGAATTTATATAATAATTCATTTTGAAAATCATAATAAATATTTAAGTATTAATAGAAAAAATTTTACACTTCCTTTTTATTTAAATAGCATAATAATTTCAAAAATGAGAATAAATATTTTAAATAGCAATATGAAATATCTTTAAAAAAAATTTGATATTAAACATAAATATTTAAATATTTAAAATGCCTTCTTGCTAAATAATTTATTATAAATAATAAAAATTAATTTTGAAAATGTACATGAAATAATTTTCATGTGTTTTAGTCGAGTAGAATATTCACATAAATCTAGTTTTCTAAATTACCATTAAAATATGATAGCCTTTATAAATAATAAGTTTGGCAACCTCGATAGATACTTATTACAACTTTTAATAAAAATAATTATTATATATATATATTTTGAAACCATCACCGATAATAAAATAAAAACTATTTTTCTAAAAATATGTACCTCGCACATATTCGCACTCGACGAATAAATACGAAAAACGTAAATTCCTGCGCGACGTACAATACGACTATGCGATGTATAATATAAAAAATCAGTACTAAAATATAGTAAAAATTTAGGGGTTTTACAGTTGTCGATTGGAAACGGCCAGCGTCAGTCGACGAGATTCGTAGCTTCCTTAGCTTACCAGGATACTATCGACGCTTCGTGAAAGACTTTGCGATGATCGCATTGCCTCTGACTCGCCTCACCCAGAAAGGAGTGGCTTTTGAATGGTCAGACGACTATAAAACTTTCTTCCAGGAGTTAAAGCAACGGCTCGTCTCGGTCCCGATACTTGCACTTCCAGAAAGGAACGAGGGATTCCAGATATTCAGTGATGCATCCTGCCAGGGTTTGGGGTGTGTACTGATACAACAGAATAAGGTGATATCTTTAGCTTTTCGACAACTAAAGCCGTACGAGAAGAACTATCCCACCCATGACCTGGAGTTAGCGGCGATTCTGTTTGTACTAAAATTATGGCATCACTATCTTTATGGCGTGGCGTGCGCGATCTATATAGATCACAAGAGCCTCAAGTATCTATTCACGCAGAAGGAGCTGAACTTGCGACAAAGGCGTTGGCTTGAACTGATCAAAGATTACAACTTGACTATTGACTATATGTCGGACAAGGGAAATGTTGTGGCAGATGCTCTGAGTCGAAATTATATTGCCTCGCTATCCATCGACCGCAGATTGCTATGCGACTTAGAAGAGATGGACATCGACCTCCGGGTTCGATTCAAGGATGTGCAGTTGGCACAGATGCAGCTAGAGCCGAGCTTACGAGAAAAGATCAAGACCGCTCAGAAGGATGATCTGTACATGAAGAAAGTGCGAGAGCAAATTTCAACAGATAGGGCGACCGACCTTACGGAAGACAAAACCGGCGTGCTTCGTTGAAGGGAAGGCTATGCGTTCCGGATGATTCAGAACTTAGAAAAGAGATATTGAAGGAGGCGCACTACACGAAATACACCTTGCATCCTGGTTGTAAAAAGATGTACAAGGACCTTCGCACGACCTTTTGGTGGCACAAAATAAAGAGAGATGTGGCGCTCTTCGTGTCACAATTCATGGCCTGTCAGCAGGTAAAAGCTGAGCATCAGAGACCAGACGGGGAGATGCAGAACCTTGCCATTCCAGAATAGAAATGGGATCATGTCACTATAGACTTTGTTGTTGGCCTACCGAAGATGCCGCGGGGAAATAATGCCATCTGGGTCATCGTTGATCGACTAATCAAGTTAGCGCACTTCATTGCCATTAAAGTTACTTGGAGCATTGATCGCCTGGCTCAGATTTATCTTGACGAGATAGTACGGCTGTACGGAGTCCCTGTATCTATCGTCTATGATCGAGATGCACGATTTCTATCGTGCTTCTGGAGTAGCCTTCAGTCGGCTCTAGGTACTAAGTTGCAGTTCAGCTCAGCTTACCATCCCAGACCGACGGCCAAACAGAACGTGTGAATCAGATTCTCGAAGACATATTACGGCTCTGCGCAATTGACTTTAAGTCGAGTTGGGACGTTCATCTACCTCTGGCCGAATTTGTATACAACAATAGCTATAAGTCCAGCATCCAAATGGCGTCGTATGAAGCCTTGTACGACCGGAAGTGCAGATCACCCATTTGCTGGGATGAGGTCGGAAAACGGCAGATTCTTGGCCCGAAGCTGGTGGAACAGATCGTGGAGAAGGTCAAGCTCATTCAGGAAAGATTAAAGACTGTGCAGAGTCGTTAGAAAAGTTATACGGATGTCCACTGTCAACCTGGCATACAATACAAGAATGGCGTACAACGTTGTCTTGTATAGAAAGTAGTCTTAGCGCACAAAGCAGCATGGCATAAAAAGTATCCCTGGTGCACAAACGGGGGCTGGGTAGGCTCGGCGTACAACACAGGCAAAACGAACGCATGGCACATAACGCAGTCGTCGTCCCAAATAGTAAGTTCAGCCATGAAAGTTCAAAAACTTGCTATGGCCATAACTTCCTCTCTAGAACTTGAAATCCGGTGAAACAAAAGCCAAAACTTCATGAAATCAAATTCTTACAACATAGAATAACTAGTTTTGAAATAACAATTTTTTATAGATCATTTCCATGAAAAACTCATAAAACTCTAACTTTAAAACTTAAATCTACACTAAACTAGCCATCAAATCAGAAAACACCAAGAACTAAACATGCACAACAAGTTTAGATGCATAATATAGGCTAAAAATATGTAAAGAAATTAAAAAAATAAAATGAGCAAGTCGTCTCTCCATTAGTGCAAGGTGTACTTGCCTATGGGTTGGTGGAGGAAATAAATGATAGTGAATGAGGGAAGGGAGAGAGAGAGAGAGTAAGATAATATTTATAGGGGATGGGGGTTGGCTCTACTAAACCTAAACCTAATCCTAATCCAATGCCTAACACAAGTCAAGTCTAAATGCCATGCCACGTGATTATAAGCCAAAAAAACCCGGATCATGATATGGTCCTGTATTCCTATAACGCCCCAGTCCCAAAATACGTAGGACAAAGCACGTAGACATGCCAACTGTAACACCCAGTTTTCTAAAATGAGAGTAATTTTGAAATTTTGAATTTTAATTTATTTAATTATGATATTTAATTAATAATATGATTTTTGGTAAATTTAATCATTTTTAAACTATTTAAATCATGACTTATGATTTTGGTGTTTGGCTAGTGTAACATTGGAGACTGTTGACCTAGAGCCTAGCCATGTGATGTTTGATTAGTACATTTTAGCCTAGAGGGTATTTGGTCATTTTAGGATTTATTTGAATTTATTATGATTTATGGGAATTTTTAGAATTTATTTTGGATTTATTTGAATGATAGTTGACTAGGTTGACTTTGACTAGCATTGACCTTAGTAGACTAACCTAGAAGCTAACCCTAGTTGTGTTTGAACTTGGTTAGGTCATGTAACCCTAGTTAGACTAGAGTTAACCCATGTTTTAGTCTTTAAAACTTAAGTTAGAATAGAGAGGCTTTTAGTCATAGCCATGACTTATGGTTTTGAAACCATTAGTTAGCAACTTAGCCCATAGAGGCCCAAGCCCATCACTAAACCCTAACCCTAACCCACTATGGCCAGCCACATTGGGAATCCCACCTCTATTTATACTCTCTTCCATTTAGGGCTAGCCTCTTTTAGAAAAGATCACAAGTTGGAAAAAGAGGTAAATCCCATCTTTAGAAATTTCTAGTAAATCCATTTTAATTCCTTTTTAATCCAAACAAATTGCATTAGATCCTAATTATAGTGTTCTTGCTGTTCATGGAGTTTTGTTCCAGTTTTGGAGCAATTTGGTAGAGTTTGCTATCAAAGGAAAAGTTCTAGAAAGGGGATTTTTCTTGAAAAGCTCACCAATAGGTAAATGATCCCTAAACCTATAGTTTCCCTGATTTCTTTGCATGTTTAGGAAGCCCTAGGTGTCCCCTAGCTGTAGGACTTGGTTTCGTGTCAAGGTGGATTCATTTCGTGTCCGTATCGGACACGTATCCATTAGGATACCTAGGTGTTTGTAGAAATGCCACATAGGATTTAATTTTCGTATTTTTGAAAAGTGATTGCATGGATTTGTAGATCTAGGTGAGTGTGTCAATTTTTTTTAAGGTGTCCTAGTGTTTTGTGTCCTTGTGTGTCGTGTATTTCGTGTGGACACGCAGCACGGGCCCGTAGGCCGTGTCCTGCATTACGGGGTCCATTTCTCTGGACACAGGATACGTCATGTCCTGAAATTTTGGGGGAAACTTGGGGCAATGTCTGCCACCAAGCTCCCAAAGTTTGGGAGCATCTCGTGGTCTGTGCGCGGAGAAATTAGGGCCACACTGGCCGCGCGCTGTCGCACACAGGCGACTGAGCACGCACAGACACGCACAACACGCGGCCTCGTGTCCGCTGTAGACACCACGTGGACACCTCACAGGGTGTCGAACGTGTAGCCTGACACGTGGGCTACACGTGGGCATGATCACGTGGTCACACGTGTCGTGTGTCGTGTCTACGACCTCTGTGAACACGTGCACGACACTGCAGTGCACAGAGTTTCAGCCTGTGTGTCATGTGATGGTTTGGACACGATTCGTGTCCAATTCTTGGACACGAATGCACTCCTTAGTCTCCTCACGTGTATGACACTAATTACCAACTCTTGATTGTAAAATTTGTTGTTAATTAGATTCGAAATTATGTTATTTCCTAATATCCCGATACCACTGATACCCCCCCTTACTGAAATTATCCCTGATTTTAAATTACATATTCTTTACTGTTTTAATGATGTTAGAGGATTAAATTAGTTCACCTACATGTTAAGTAATAATGTACATGATTACTTGTGGGTTTTTGATGTGTTTTGATTTCGAAAATTCAAATTTCCTTTGTGTTCTGTCATTTGACTGATACCCTATGGCTGAGATACCCATTTCTGAATTGATTGCAATTTCCTGTTTTTTTTCTGTTGATTAAATGTCAAGATAGGCTCACCTACATAATTGTTAAACTGATGGTTGATTGTTAGGTTAACCTAGGTTGTGTTAATGCTATGGGTTTCGTTTAAGGGTATTGATTGGGGTTACCTGTCAAGTTTCAGGAAACTGGAAATTGTTATGAGATTATGTGTTTTCATTTAACTGTCCAAAAACCTGAGATTTCCAGATTTTTCCCATTGATTAACTTAGCATTGTTGACTGTTTTGAATATGGATTGGACATTTTGTTAGATTCAAATTGAAGTTAAACTGGGAATTGATTTCCCATCCTCTTTTTAATTGTATTGATATCCTGAGTTTTTTCCAGATTTTAAATATGGATTTGAGCATCAATTTACCTAGTTTTAAACTGATTAATTGCATGGTTTAGGACCATAATGTGGTACACCTACATGATTGCTAAGTGTAGGTTGATTTGGGAGTATTGATATGAATAACTGTGGTTGGTTTTGTTTTGATTTCCCCATGGTTGACTGAACTGAAATGGGATCCTTTTCTTTTAACTATAATTGAGCTTTTGATTCCATTTATTCACTGAATTGTCCTTCCTGCAGGAAACTGAAACCTGAATTAGTTCCTTTCCTTCTCTAGAACTGGGACATTGTTTCCTGTCACTGAATTACCTGTTAACTGTAAAATTCCAGATTCATATGTTGGTTAGTTTATTGCTTTGGTTAATTATTTCCTGTGTACTCACTGAATAGCCTATAGTTCACTGATTTTCCTATTCCTATTGGTACCACACAGTCATGTATCTCTCTAACACTCTTACACATGCCACATACACACCCACATGCCTCACTCTCACTTCCTGTACAAACACACACTATGTCAATGTGATTTCTTTGTGACACTCAATATTTCCTATATAACCCTGTCACCTTCCTATCACTAGTGCACCTCACATGTGACCCTCACTGTTCACAGGTTTTACACTCACTATTTTTTATATTCTCTAATATACCATACAAACACACATGTTTATATCACATTGACACTCTATTGACACTTTGCCATACACACATGAACACGTTACATGCCTTTCTCTATCTCTCTCTATATATATATATATATATACTATACATGGCTAAATGTGTTAATGTGGTAAATAGAGATTTTCCTATAGTTATATATACATATATGTGTATATAGATATGTATATAGGTGGGTACAAAGATATAGGGCCTAGTGTTGAATTCTCTTTTCATGTACACATCCATGTTCACACACACATAGCTTACATGTTAGTTCCTTCCTCTTTTTATGTATGTATATAATGTTGAATATGCATGAATAGGATGTGCCTTGATGTGTGCTTGTGTTTGACTTGTATAGCCTTGTGATTAGTGTGTGATTGCTAGACTAGGCTTGGTTAGGCCTAATGAGACTTGTTAGACTTGTTGGGCTAGGACTTGACCTAGTTGACCTAGTTTGACTAGTCTAGTTGACTAGAGTTGACCGAGAGTTGACTTTGGTCTAGTTTGACCTAGACAACATGCAGATGCATAGTAGATTACATTTATCATCTCCTGTATACATCTTGACTTGTGTTGCTCTAACTAGGAGTCAGGTACCTCATCTCGGACAGTACATTTACTTCAGACATTCAGATACCAGACGAGTACATTCTCTGACCGTTTTATACTTGTCTGGATTTACATTCTTGCTCTAGATTACTGTACTTGATGCTGACACGATTGTTATCACGGATTGGTACTATATGGATCTTCTTTTGAGATGTTATCCCCTTGTATTCACTAAATACATATTGTGATGTGCGTTTCACTTACATATTGTATTTATTGAATATCCATATCCTTGTATACTCATTGTGCATATTTTACTCTCATTATCATATAAGTTCCAGGGATAGACCATTGTACTCTATTGTATAACATTGTACAACTATTGTATAACATTGTACATCTATTGTATAATATTGTACATCTATTGTATAACATTGTACACTATTGTATAAGATAGCGTAACTGGAGTGGATCCTTGTGTATTGATTGGGGAGGGGGAGTATAATTGGTTATGTACTGAAATCCTGTTGTACAACATTGTATAACTATTGTATATGTCTATTGTACACCCACGTACAATGGAGTTACCATTGTATTTTTCTAGACCGTTTACATAACCATATTATACTCTAAATCACATGATTCTTACAGTTCTTACTTATCATATATATAGATATTTTTTGTTATCAAATCCCTACTGTTTTTCTTATACATTCTCCTTTCAGCGTTTCATGTACCTTACTCTATTGCATGCTTTATATTTTCTAACTTGATATGAACTGCGTGAGATGTATTGTGCTCGCTCCCGTCCTGACTGGACCTGTTGAAAATTTTACAGAGGATGATGAGGAACCCTGTACCCCTTACTTGGAGCTTGCCTAGATGACACTCGCGACCTGGACCCCTGGGGAGGTTCAGACAGCTACTGAGGATGATACCCCTGTGTAGTATAGATAGCTTAGACTCTTACTTGTCTTTCTCATTGATACATTATTGTATATATTGGGAGTTGTTTCTTGTGGATGTTGTGGAGGTGTATCATAGACACTTAGTTTTTATCTGGATTGTACCTTTGTGGATTCCTTCTGTTCATATCTATCTATCCTTACCATATTCCACCTTAGATGTGATTGAGATTGTATTCTGTTATGTCACCCCCAGTCGGGGAGTATAACAATGCATCACCTTATATTGTTAGATGTTGTGACCTAGGAAAGCGTTCTACCGCCGACACTGCGGCGTAGGCTGGGCGTTGTTACGTTATCGTACTCTTACAGTGGGTGCGGGTCGTGACACCAGCTGTATACATACGAAGTACAGGAGCCTTGTATGTATACATAAGCTGTAAAATGTAGTAATCCAAGACAAACTAAATCTCATCCACAATGAAAAGAATAATAATATCAAAATCAACTTGAATATTTATGATACAATCGTTGGGTGGAGACAAAGTCCACTACCAACTATCTCAACGAAAGAAATGTACAAGAATCAATCAATAAGATGGCGAGACGAACCAAGCGCAATCGTCTTCGAAGGAATGGAGAGAATCACGGCCTTGGCTAGATCACCTGCAGTGAACCATGAAAGCACACACCTGGGGAATAACCAGGTCCTCAGACGGACGTAGCAAGATACAGGAAGAACAAGCTAATATGAACTGTCAGAATAATAAAATAATATATAAAAGACTATCCTAGACACAAATATGCAAAGGAGATTCTAATCGCCTAATATGCAATTTAGAGGACAACTTTCATGCGCATGGATGGAATTTTAGGCTATGTGTACGTAACTGGCATCCAGTAATCCGTATCCGGCCGTAACGTCCAAAACGTCATAGGGTATCTGTAAATAAATCGCCACAGTTCCATCCGGAGACTGTGGTTTACCTGTTTGGATTCCCATACGCACTAGCGACTGTCCTCCTCCAATATTTCCCATACTGTTCAACTCATGTCCATGGCTCGTCTGTAACGCCCCAATCCCAAAATACGTAGGACCAAGTACGTAAACATGCCAGCTGTATTCATACGAAGTACGTAGATCTCGTATGAATACATAAGCTGTAAAATGCAGTAATCCAAGACAAACTAAATCTCATCCACAATGAAAAGAATAATACTATAAGAAACAATCTTGAATAGTTATGATACAATCGTTGGGCGGAGACAAAGTCCACTACCAACTATCTCAATGAAAGAAATGTACAAGAATCGATACATAAAATGGCAAGACGAACCAAGCGCAATTGTCTTCGAAGGAATTGAGAAGATCATGGCCGTGGCTAGGATACCTGCGGAAAACATGAATACACACCTGGGAAAAACCAGGTCCTCAGACGGACGTAGCAAGATACAAGAAGAACAAGCTAATATGAACTGTCAGAATAATAAAATAATATATAGAAGACTACCCTAGACACAAATATGCAAAGGAGATTCTAACCGCCTAACGTACAATTTAGAGGACAACTTTCATGCGCATGGGTGGGATTTTAGGCTCACGTGTACGTAACTGGCATCCAGTCATCTGTATCCGTCCGTAATGTCTAAAACGTTAGAGGACATCTGTAAATAAATCGCCACATTTCCATCCGGAGACTGTGGTTTACCTGTTTGGATTCCCATACGTACTAGCGACTGTCCTCCCCCAATATTTCCCATACTGTTCAAGTCATGTCCATGGCTCATCCAGTTTTGTAACTGCTTGAGTCTCTAAGACCCTAGTCATAACAGTTACGATCATCTATCCGTCACACGACTTTAGAGAGGGCCAGTCCATAAGTCGTGCCCCTAACAACATGTCTCAAACAGTATAGTGTGAGTGTCACAGCCAAAGGAGATATAAAGATACCCCCCAACAAGAAGGTAGTTCGCTAAAACTAAGTCATGCATAAAATAAAATAACGACTAATAAAGTCGCTTGCATCCAAGTATGGCTTGGACGCGCAGTTTATAACAAAGGAAACTAACAATATGAAACAAAAATAAATAATACAAAAAATAAATAATTTGACAGTTAATTAGCAAGGTATACTTGCCTGGGTCTTGAGCACTGTGGTGGCGAAGATCAGACAGGAAAGTAGGTGGAACAACGGCTGCTGAGAAACTAAGGTCTAAACAAACATCTCCGGATACTGAAAATAGTCTATTATCTAATTATAATTAATACTATACCTATTAGATTTATTTAATAAATTCTATAGTTAGGATATGGCATAGGTTTTCGTATTAGCTTTCCGAAAAAATAAACGGATCGCATTTTCGTTTCCGAAAACTTCCGAAATCGCAAAAATACTGAAACACGTTTATTTTTCGGACATCTAATACTCAAATAGTTTTACAGAAATCTACAGAACGAATTTGTCTATTAAAATATGTTTTTGGAAACCATACCTTGATACGCTTCTTTTAAAAAAACTGGAGACGAAACGGAGTTCGGAGCTAGGAGATATCGTCGTTCCAAGTTGCTCTTGCTACTAAAAAGCGGGGCTGAATTCTAATGACGAATTTTAGAGTTTCTATTGGACTAAAATAATTTTGAATTATGGATGATAGAAGGGGGATGTATTGGATTTATATAGGTATTTATTTCAGATTTATCTCCTAAATTAGATAGGATTTGATTTAAATAAATTGGTGTTTGCTTTGTTAGGATAGGATATAGATAGAGATGTTTTCCAAGTAGAAGTAGGATTAGTATTAATTTAAAATATAGTTTATATTTATCTAAATTATCTATAACATTATTTAAAATTACTATAGATAATAACTATAGTTAATATTTATTTAAACAACCTTCATCTAATCTTATTTATACAAGCTGAAATATCTAATACTAATTTGACATTTATTCTATATTATGTAAATAGTGTACAATATAAGTAATATGTAAAAAGTAATAAAAGTTATGAAATAAATCCTAAAATTTTGAGGAAAAGAAATTGTATAATAAAGTTTAGATGCTTAATGTACTAGAAAAATAGCTTTATATATATTTTTATACTAAATTCACCAATGAGCACTATACTAAATATATGTAAAATAATACAAATTATATAATAAGTCAATAATAGTTATTTAAAAATCCAGAAATTTTACAAATATTTATTTTGAAAAATCAAGGGGCTTACAAAAGTTTTATCTAGATAAGGATTAAGAAGAGTTTTAATTCCCCTTAGATTTTTCACTATTTAATTCAAATTGATTTAAAAGTAACTCAATCAAATATAATCCAATGTAGATAGAGACTAGGATTTATTTGAACCCAAATAGATAATTCTATTATTAAATTTAAACCAATACATTCATATCTAAATCCAAATCATATTTAAATATAGATAAATTACACATTTAAATTAAACTATTTAATTAAGTTAAATCAATAAATCAAATCACAATTTAATTTATCACAAATATATCCAAAATATCTTTTTATAAAATTTATATAATAATTAATTTCGAAATTCTAATATATATTTTAAATATTAGTAGGAAATATCTTCAAAATACCCTTTAAATAATTTAGGTAAAAATAATTTTGAAAATAAACATAAATATTTACATATTTAAAATACCTTCTTGCTAAATAAATTATTATAAATAATAAAAATAAATTTTAAAAATATACATGAAATAATTTTCATGCGCTTTACACGAGTAGAATATTCACATAATCTAGTTTTTCAAAATTACCACTTATTAAAATAAGATAGCCTTTTTATAAATAACTAAAATAATAAATTTTGGCAACCTCGATAGATACTTTTCAAAACTTTTAATAAAAATAATTATTATATATATAATTTTGAAACTATTACTGATAATAAAATCAAAAACATTTTTCTAAGAATATGTACCTCGCACATATTCGCACTCAACGAGTAAATACGAAAAAAACGTAAATTCCCGTGTGACGTACAATACGACTATGCGACGTATAAATACAAAAAAATCAGTACTAAAATATAGTAGAAATTTAGGGATTTTACATCCTACCCAACTTACAAAAATTTCGTCCTCGAAATTAAGAATAAGTAGGGGGTAAGAAGGCACAAGGGGTATATTGGTAATGACAATTCGACGAGTCCTTGGACGAGGCAAGAAACAACATAAACAAGCATTAGAAAATCGTAATTTAGGTAATAAATCACGGACATGGCTAATAAACGTAAAAGGAAAAGATTAAAAGTTTTAAGTAGATCCATATAAATAATTTAGAGACTTAAGATATGGTTTCTTAGGAGTAGGTTGATGGCACGATTAGGAGAACGATTAGATTCACTCCTAATTGAAGTAATTAGGAAGTCGTGATAGAAGGTCGAGGAAGGGACGAGTAGTTAAGACAAAAATATAGTCACATCGAGTGTTAATGGTCACAAGAGATAGGATAGCTAGAGGAAATTCAAGTACAGCGCTTTCGTCCTTCTAAAATAAGTGAAGGCGAAAGCAATATAGAGTTCAAAGACGATATTATCGAATACGAATACGTGGTTCAAAGGCGGCCGAATAATTCAAAAAGAATTGTCAAGGCAATAGTGGATGAGATTCTAAGGGGTAAGTTTAACTATATCTCAACCACGTAGGATAATAGTGTGAAAGGCGAACCAAAGTGCACTAGGTTGATTAGTCCATCATGCACCGGTTCTGAGTAGACAATATGTTAGTGGGGGCCCCCAATAAAATATGTCCTTGAACAAGCTTGAATAAAAAGTAAGCTTGCAAAAATTAGGCTAATTAGCAGCATTAGTCACGATGGAAAAAATATAGGCACGAGAGCGTAAGAGTGAAAGAAGGTAGAATTAGTTCAGCTCCTTAAGAATATAAGTCTTATCATGTGATTGTTCCTATACATTCATCCTACTGTCTTTTATCTAAGGCTTGGTGGGCTAGATAAGTTAGGGTCCTATAAAGGCTATAGTCTAAGTAATCATGTTAATATGGGTCACAAGAAAAATAAATGTTAGGTCGTGAGGTGTCTACCCAACTTACAAGAATTAAACTAGTGGTGTGATGGAACAATGGGACAAGTCTACCTAGTATGGATTACCTTTCTAACCAACATCAAGCATGAAAGAAGGATAAGAATTAACGGTAGAGGGAATCAAGTAAGATGCAAATCAAGGGATTCAAAATAGAATCGAGAAGGTCAAGTATGTGAATGAGATCCTAGACTCTAATCCTATCCGCAGGCTTGCTTGGTACGGTAAAGTAACCAAACAATTTATCTTGACCTGCATGGGCCACCACAAAAATATGTAATGCCCCAGTCCCAAAATACGTAGGACCAAGTACGTAAATATACCAGCTGTATTTATACGAAGTACGTAGATCTCGTATGAATGCATAAGCTGTAAAATGTAGTAATCCAAGACAAACTAAATCTCATCCACAATGAAAAGAATAATACTATAAGAAACAATCTTGAATAGTTATGGTACAATCGTTGGGCGGAGACAAAGTCCACTACCAACTATCTCAATGAAAGAAATGTACAAGAATCGATACATAAAATGACAAGACGAACCAAGCGCAATTGTCTTCGAAGGAATGGAGAAGACCACGGCCGTGGCTAGGATACCTGCGAAAAACATGAACACACACCTGGGGAAAAACCAGTTCCTCAGACGGACGTAGCAAGATACAAGAAGAACAAGCTAATATGAACTGTCAGAATAATAAAATAATATATAGAAGACTACCCTTGACACAAATATGCAAAGGAGATTCTAACCGCCTAACGTGCAATTTAGAGGACAACTTTCATGCGCATGGGTGGGATTTTAGGCTCATGTGTACGTAACTGGCATCCAGTCATCTGTATCCGTCCGTAACATCTAAAACGTCAGAGGGCATCTGCAAATAAATTTCCATAGTTCCATCCGGAGACTGTGGTTTACCTGTTTGGATTCCCATACGCACTAGCGACTGTCCTCCCCCAATATTTCCTACACTATTCAAGTCATGTCCATGGCTCGTCCAGTTTTATAACTGCTTGAGTCTCTAAAACCCTAGTCATAACAGTTACGATCATCTATCCATCACACGACTTTAGAGAGGGCCAGTCCATAAGTCGTGCCCCTAACAACATGTCTCAAACCGTGTAGTGTGAGTGTCACAGCCAAAGGAGATATAAAGATACCCCCCAACAAGAAGGTAGTTCGCTAAAACTAAGTCATGCATAAAATAAAATAACGACTAATAAAGTCGCTTGCACCCAAGTATGGCTTGGACGCGCAGTTTATAACAAAAAAAACTAACAATATGAAACAAAAATAAATAATACAAAAAATAAATAATTTGACAGTTAATTAGCAAGGTATACTTGCCTGGGTCTTGAGCACTGTGGTGGCGAAGATCAGACAGGAAAGTAGGTGGAACAACGGCTGTTGAGAAACTAAGGTCCAAACAAACATCTCCGGATGCTGAAAATAGTCTATTATCTAATTATAATTAATACTCTACCTATTAGATTTATTTAATAAATTATATAGTTAGGATATGGCATAGGTTTTCGTATTAGCTTTCTGAAAAAATTAAACGGATCGCATTTTCGTTTCCGGAAACTCCCGAAATCGCAAAAATACTGAAACACGTTTATTTTTCGGACATCTAATACTCAAATAGTTTTACAGAAATCTACAGAAGGAATTTTGTCTATTAAAATATGTTTTTGGAAACCTTACCTCGATACGCTTCTTTTAAAAAAACTGGAGTTCAGAGCTAGGAGATATCGTCGTTCCAAGTTGCTCTTGCTACTAAAAAGCGGGGCTGAATTCTAATGACGAATTTTAGAGTTTCTATTGGACTAAAAATAATTTTGAATTATGGATGATAGAAGGGGGATGTATTGGGTTTATATAGGTATTTATTTCTGATTTATCTCCTAAATTAGATAGGATTTGATTTAAATAAATTGGTGTTTGATTTGTTTGGATATGATATAGATAGAGATGTTTTCCAAGTAGAAGTAGGATTAGTATTAATTTAAAATATAGTTTATATTTATCTAAATTATCTATAACATTATTTAAAATTACTATAGATAATAACTATAGTTAATATTTATTTAAACAACCTTCATCTAATCTCATTTATACAAGCTGAAATATCTAATACTAATTTGACATTTATTCTATATTATGTAAATAGTGTACAATATAAGTAACATGTAAAAAGTAATAAAAGTTATGAAATAAATTCTAAAATTTTGAGGAAAAGAAATTGTATAATATAGTTTAGATGCTTAATGTACTAGAAAAATAGCTTTATATATATTTTTATACTAAATTCACCAATGAGCACTATACTAAATATATGTAAAATAATACAAATTATATAATAAGTCAATAATAGTTATTTAAAAATCCAAAATTTCTACAAATATTTATTTTGAAAAATCAAGAGCTTACAAAAGTCTTATTTAGATAAGGATTAAGAAGAGTTTTAATTCCCCTTAGATTTTTCACTATTTAATTCAAATTGATTTAAAAGTAACTCAATCAAATATAATCCAATGTAAATAGAGACTAGGATTTATTTGAACCCAAATAGATAATTCTATTATTAAATTTAAACCAATACATTCATATCTAAATCCAAATCCTATTTAAATATAGATAAATTACACATTTAAATTAAACTATTTAATTTAAATCAATAAATCAAATCATAATTTAATTTATCACAAATATATCCAAAATATCTTTTTGTAAAATTTATATAATAATTAATTTCAAAAATTCCAATATATATTTTAAATATTAGTAGGAAATATCTTCAAAATACCCTTTAAATAATTTAGGTTAAAATAATTTTGAAAATAAACATAAATATTTACATATTTAAAATACCTTCTTGCTAAATAAATTATTATAAATAATAAAAATAAATTTTGAAAATATACATGAAATAATTTTCATGCGCTTTACACGAGTAGAATATTCACATAATCTAGTTTTTCAAAATTACCACTTATTAAAATAAAATAGCCTTTTTATAAATAACTAAAATAATAAATTTTGGCAACCTCGATAGATACTTTTCACAACTTTTAATAAAAATAATTATTATATATATAATTTTGAAACCATTACCGATGATAAAATCAAAAACATTTTTCTAAAAATATGTACCTCGCACATATTCGCACTCGACGAGTAAATACGAAAAAACGTAAATTTTCGTGCGACGTACAATACGACTATGCGACGTATAAATACAAAAAAAAATCAGTACTAAAATATAGTAGAAATTTAGGGATTTTACATCGTCTAGTTTTGTAACTGCTTGAGTCTCTAAAACCCTAGTCATAGCAGTTACGATCATTTATCCGTCATACGACTTTAGAGAGGGCCAGTCCATAAGTCGTGCCCCTAGCAACATGTCTCCAACCGTGTAGTATGTGTGTCATGACTAAGGGAAATATAAGGATATCCCCCAACAAGAAGGTAGTCCGCTAAAACTAAGTCAACATGCATATAGTAAAGTAAAATGACTAATAGAGTCGCTTGCACCCAAGTATGGCTTGGACGTACAGTTTATAACATAGAAAACTAACAATATGAAACAAAATAAATAATATAAAAAATAAATAATTTGACAATTAATTAGCAAGATATACTTGCCTGGTGTGTCGTCTGGTGTGGTATGTTGATTATGATAGTACGAAGTTTGTCCTTGTTATAAATACGCATGATGGCATTCGATGATGGTACGGACTGTTCCATTGGGTCCAGAATGGTCAATTTAGTTAGGGACGACATAAGGAAGTTCTAGATTCGGAAGAGAGTAGAATATGATGGTCAGGAATCAATAATGATTGAGTTAGTGATAATAATACATATATTATTCAAAAATATACTTATAATACCATACTTGAGAGGAAAATATATAATAACAAATTTGAAATCTATAATTTATTAGTCCAAATATTTTTAGGCTCAAAACTTACATTTGATTAAGAACTATATAGTAATATATTTAAGGCCAAATCATGTTTTGAAAGAAAAATAGCTAGAATACTCTAGTAAAATCGTATTTGAAATAATGCAAGAATCAATTTTAGAAATATAGAAATATTAGAAATAATAGTAAAACATTGGATATAACCATAATAGTAAAAATAAAAATAAAAATAAAAATAAAATTTAAGAAAAATTTGTATTGGTATACCACTATATTACTCAAAATATTATTAATTAATTTTGTTGAAAGCTAAAATAACAATATTCATACATACATTAAATATGTAAACTTGATTTAGTAATGATAGTGATTAGTAATAATAATAATAATAATAATAATAATAATAATAATAATATCAAAAGTACAGTACACAATAGAACCCAAAAAAGTAATCACACAAACCAAAAAAATAATAATAATAATATAAAGAAAGGAAAAGGAAAAGGAAAAGGGAAAACGTAAATAATAATAATAATAATAATATTATAGACTCTTCTCTCTCTCTGAGAGAGAGTAGAAAAGAAAAAGAAAAAAAAACGAAAAGGAAAAAAAAGGGAAAGAAAGGAGAGGGAAGGAGACTGAGAACAGAGAGAGAACAAGAGAGGGAGATGGGGAGAGTCGGTGGAGACGCCGGAGGAAGGCGGAGAGAGAGGAAGAGTGTTCGGAGAGGGGAGCGGGTTCGGAGCTGCGCCGACGGCAAGGGCGGCGCTGGCGGTGGTTAGGGCACGAAGGGGTGCGGTAGTTAGGCGTCAGATTTCGTGGAGGAGGCGCGGCGCTCGGGACGAAGATCGCGACGAGGGTCGAGGGCTGCGGAGGCGCATCGTCGACGATTTACGACGGGGAGCGATGCTGGTCTGGAAGGTCGGAAAGGAGGCTTGGCGGCGAGGGCGGCATTCACGGTGGCGACTCCTGTACGCGGCGGCAGCGGACGCTGATGGCCGGGCGCGTACAGCACATGGTGGAGGAAAGGATGAGGCGGCGGAGGCTGCAGTGCTCCGGCGCTGCGGAGGAGGACCCGGTCGGGCTAGGGTTTTACGGAGACACGGCGAGATGGCCAGCGCACATCGCGGTGGGTCAGGCAAGAGGGTGGAGATGGTGGATGTGGGCTGTCAAGGCCACGGGGGCGGAGCTCACCGGCCATGGAGGAGGCGGAGGTGAGTACGATGGTGGTGGTGGTTTGGTTTATTTTTTATTTTCTTTTGGTACTGTTGGTGGTGATTGGCCGCGATGGCGCTGGGGAAAGGTTGATGGCGGTGGTGGTTTGTGGATGTTGTTGGTTGTTGTGGTGGCGGTGGTCGAGTGGCCTCATGGTGGTCGGTGAACAAGGGTCGGTGGCGCTGGATGAAAATAGTAGAGGAGGAACGGTAATGATGAAGGTAGTGGATCTGGTTGGGATAGAAGAGTCTAGACTCGATCAAGGTGGTGGCAATGAGAAGAAGCAGGGACGGGTGGCTGGCCACTTGCCGGAGGCTGTCAGGGAGATTTGGATTAGGGTTTTGTTAGTTAGGTTTTGTCAGACACGAAAGTCTGTGGGTTTAGGTTCTTGGACGTGTCCGCTGTGTCATGCGTGACACTGGAGACAGTGATAGATTTGTGGGATGGCATCGTGTCCAGGATTGCCGGACACGAAAGATAAATGTAATAAAATAGTGGAAGGGAAATGGATGGACAGGGACTTTGTGCACAAGCCCAATGGATGGGGTGGTTATTAGCCAGATAGTGATAATTTTATTTGGGTTTGGAATTTTGTGTCGGGGTGTGTCCGACACGGAGGGATGAAATTGTACATATAAAAATATGGAATAAGAATATGGATTGTGGAACATGGACACAGTGCACGCACTTTTATTTGTGGAGAATTTTGTAGTGTGGAATAGTAATTGTGGAAGAAATAATGGGGAGTCTCCACTATTTATAGGGTTGAGGAGTACTTTGTAGATAGGGATTAGGACTGTTTAAACTCCAATAAGATAAATCATCTACTATTTCAAAAATTACTTCAATCAATCCAAATCCAGTTCAAATTTTAGATAAATTTAATCTAAATTAATATATATAAATTATATTTCCAAATAAAAGCTATTTAAAATCTTTTCAAATGTAAGCCAATAAAAATAATCTTTTCAAATATACTTCATCATATTTAATTCAATTTAAACCAAAATAATATTTTCAAATACTTTTTTGAATAATAAAATATTAATATTAAATAATTTTCGAAAATAGAATTATATTTATAAATTTAAATTTTTGTACCTCATATGAAATAAATATTTGCATAAAATATTGTTTTTAAAATTACCATTTAAATTATCACCATTAAATTCAAAATATCTTTTTATAAATAATAATAATTAATTAATTTTGAAAATCATAATAAATATTTAAGTATTAATAGGAAATAATTTTAAACTACATTTTTAATAATTTAGATAAAAATTTCTGAAATAAACATAAATAATCAAATCTTTAAAATACCTTCTTGTTAAATTACTTTTAATAAAAATAATTATTATATATATTAACTTGAAACCATCATCGATAATAAAATCAAAAATATTTTTCTAAAAACATGTACCTCGCACATATTCGCACTCGACGGATAAATACGAAAAATGCAAATTCCCGTACGACATACAATACGACTATACGACGTACAAATACAAAAAAAATCAGTACTAAAAAATATAGTAGAAATTTAGGGGTTTTACATCCTACCCAACTTACAAGAATTTCGTCCTCAAAATTAAGAATAAGAAGGGGGTTTGAGAAGGCACAATGGTATATTGATAAGGAAATATGATCAAGTCTTTGGGCGAGACAAGGTGACGACGTTCAACACAACATGCATTAGAAAGTCGTGATTTCAATAGCGATGAAAATAATCATGGATATGGCTAATTTATGCAAGAAAAATGATTAAGGGTAAGGTTAACCAAGATAACATGCAGCAAGGAATAGTGTTGTATCAAGAGAAAAATAGATTAGAGATATGGTATCTTGAGAGTAGGTTGATGGCACGAAACAATTAGAATCACTCCTAAATTTAAGTGATTAGAAGGTCACGATAGAAGGTCGAGGAAGGGACGAGTAGTTAAGACAAAGATATAGTCACATTGAGTGTTAATGGTCATAAGAGATAGGATAGCTAGAGGAAAATTTAAGAACAAGCGCCTTCGTCCTTCTAAAATGGGTGAAGGCGAAAGCAATATAGAGTTCAAAGACGATATTATCGAATACGAATACGTGGTTCAAAGGCGACCGAATAATTTGAAAAAGAATTTCCAAGGCAGTCGTGGATGGGATTCTAGAGGCCAAGTTTAATCATGTCCCATCCACGTAGAACAATAGATAAAAGCGAACCAAAGTGCACTTGGTTGATCAGACCATCATGTACCGATTCTGAGTAGACAATATGTTAGTGGGTGCGCACCCAATAAAATATATCATGATCAAGCTTGATAATGGATAAGCTTGCAAAACTAGATTATGGTAGCAAGGTGATAAAATATTGGCACGGGATACGAAGAATAAAAGAGGTAGAGTTAGCTCAAAGTCCTTAAATCTAGGTCATGTTCTATGTTGATACCTATACAGTCGTCCTACCGTCTACTTGTCTAAGACTTGGTTAACGTCACAAGGAAGGTTAGGTCGTAAGGTATTCTACCCAACTTACAAGAGTTAAACTAGTAAGGTGATGGGACAATGGGACAAGTCTACTTAGTATGGATTACCTTTCTAACCAACATCAAGCACGAAAGAAGGATAAGAATTAACGGTAGAGGGAATCAAGCAAGATGCAAATCAAGGGATTCAAAATAGAATCGAAAAAGTTAAGTATGTGGATGAGATCATAGATTCTAACCCTATCCGCAGGCTTGCTTGGTACGGTAAAGTAACCAAACAATTTATCTTGACCTGCATGGACCACCACAAAAACATGTAACATCCCAGTCCCAAAATACGTAGGACAAGGCACGTAGACATGCCAGCTGTATACATACGAAGTACAGGTGCGTTGTATGTATACATAAGCTGTAAAATATAGTAATCCAAGATAAACTAAATCTCATCCACAATGAAAAGAATAATAATATCAAAATCAACTTGAATATTTATGATACAATCATTGGGCGGAGACAAAATCCACTACCAACTATCTCAACGAAAGAAATGTACAAGAATCAATCAATAAGATGGCGAGATGAACCAAGCGCAATCGTCTTCGAAGGAATGGAGAGAATTACGGCCTTGGCTAGAACACCTGCAGTGAACCATGAAAGCACACACCTGGGGAATAACCAGGTCCTCAGACGGACGTAGCAAGATACAGGAAGAACAAGCTAATATGAACTGTCATAATAATAAAATAATATATAAAAGACTATCCAGACACAAATATGCAAAGGAGATTCTAACCGCCTAATGTACAATTTAGAGGACAACTTTCATGCGCATGGGTGGGATTTTAGGCTATGTGTACGTAACTGGCATCCAGTAATCCGTATCCGGCCGTAACGTCTAAAACGTCAGAGGGTATCTGCAAATAAATCGCCACAGTTCCATCCGGAGACTGTGGTTTACCTGTTTGAATTTCTATACACACTAGCGACTGTCCTCCCCCAATATTTTCCATAATGTTCAAGTCATGTCCATGGCTCGTCCAGTTTTGTAACTGCTTGAGTCTCTAAAACCCTAGTCATATCAGTTACGATCATCTATCCGTCACACGACTTTAGAGAGGGCCAGTCTATAAGTCGTGCCCCTAGCAACATGTCTCCAACCGTGTAGTGTGTGTGTCATGGCCAAGGAAGATATAAGGATATCCCCCAACAAGAAGGTAGTCCGCTAAAACTAAGTCAATATGCATATAGTAAAGTAAAACGACTAATAGAATCGCTTGCACCCAAGTATGGCTTGGACGCACAGTTTATAACAAAGAAAACTAACAATATAAAACAAAATAAATAATACAGAAAATAAATAATTTGACAGTTAATTAGCAAGGTATACTTGCCTGGTGTGTCGCCTGGTGTGGTATATATATGTTGATCATGATAGTACGAAGTTTGTCCTTGTTATAAATACGTATGATGGCATTCGATGATGGTACGGACTGTTCCATCGGGTCCAGAATGGTCAATTTAGTTAGGGACGACATAAGGAAGTTCTAGATTCGGAAGAGAGTAGAATATGATGGTCAGGAATCGATAATAATTGAGTTGGTGATAATAATACATATATTATTCTAAAATATACTTATAATACCATACTTGAGAGGAAAATATATAATAACAAATTTGAAATCTATAATTTATTAGTCCAAATATTTTTAGGCTCAAAACTTATATTTTGATTAAGAACTATATAGTAATATATTTAAGGCCAAATCATGTTTTGAAAGAAAAATAGCTAGAATACTCTAGTAAAATCGTATTTGAAATAATGCAAGAATCAATTTTAGAAATATAAAAATATTAGAAATAATAGTAAAACATTGGATATAACCATAATAGTAAAAATAAAATTTAAGAAAAATTTGTATTTGTATACCACTATATTACTCAAAATATTATTAATTAATTTTGTTGAAAGCTAAAATAACAATATTCATACATACATTAAATCAGTAAACTTGATTTAGTAATGATAGTGATTAGTAATAATAATAATAATAATAATAATAATAATAATAATAACAATAATAATAATAATAATAATAATAATATCAAAAGTACATTACACAATCGAACCCAAAAAAATAATCACACAAACCAAAAAAAATAATAATAATATAAAAAAAAGGAAAAAGAAAAGGGAAAACGTAAATAATAATAATAATATTATAGGCTCTTCTCTCTCTTTGAGAGAAAGTAGAAAAGAAAAAGAAAAAAAAACGAAAAGGAAAAGAAAAGGGAAAGAAAGGAGAGGGAAGGAGACTGAGAATAGAGAGAGAACGAGAGAGGGAGATGGAGAGAGTCGGTGGAGACGCCAGAGGAAGGCGGAGAGAGAGAGGGAGAGTGTTCGGAGAGGGGAGCGGGTTCGGAGCTGCACCGGCGGCAAGGGGCGGCGCTGGCGGTGGTTAGGGCACGAAGGGGACGGTAGTTAGGCGTCGGATTTCGTGGAGGAGGCGCGGCGCTCGGGGCGGAGACCTCGGCGAGGGTCGAGGGCTGCGGAGGTGCACCGTCGTCGATTTATGACGGGGAACGGCGCTGGTCTGGGAGGTCGGAAAGGAGGCTTGGCGGCGAGGGCGGCGTTCACGGTGGCGACTCCTGTACGCGGCGGCAGTGGACGCTGATGGCCGGGCGCGTACAGCACAGGGAGGAGGAGAGGATGAGGCGGCGGAGGCTGTAGTGCTCCGACGCTGCGGGGGAGGACCCGGTCGAGCTAGGGTTTTGCGGAGGCACGGCGAGATGGTCGGCGCACACCGCGGTGGGTCAGGCAGGAGGGTGGAGATGGTGGACGTGGGCTGTCAAGGCCACGGGGGCGGAGCTCACCGGCCATGGAGGAGGCGGAGGTGAGTACGGTGGTGGTGGTTTGGTTTATTTGTTTATTTTCTTTTGGTACTGTTGGTGGTGATTGGCCGCGACGGCGCTGGGGAAAGGTTGAGGGCGGTGGTGGTTTGTGGATATTGTTGGTTGTTGTGGTGGCGGTGGTCGAGTGGCTTCATGGTGGTCGGTGAACAAGGGTTGGTGGCGCTGGATGAAAATAGTGGAGGAGGAACGGTGATGATGAAGGTAGTGGATCTGGTTAGGATAGAAGAGTCCAGACTCGATCAAGGTGGTGGCAATGAGAAGAAGCAGGGACGGGTGGCTGGCCACTTGCCGGAGGCTGTCAGGGAGATTTGGATTAGGGTTTTGTTAGTTAGGTTTTGTCAGACACGAAAGTCTGTGGGTTCGGGTTCTTGGACGTGTCCGCTGTGTCATGCGTGATACTGGAGACAGTGATAGGTTTGTGGGATGGCATCGTGTCCAGTATTGCCGGACACGAAAGATAAATGTAAATGTAATAAAATAGTGGAAGGGAAATGGATGGACAGGGACATTGTGCACAAGCCCAATGGATGGGGTGGTTATTAGCTAGATAGTGATAATTTTATTTGGGTTTGGGATTTTGTGTCGGGGTGTGTCCGACACGGAGGGATGAAATTGTACATGTAAAAATATGGAATAAGAATGTGGATGGTGGAACATGGACACGGTGCACGCACTTGTATTTGTGGAGAATTTTGTAGTGTGGAATAGTAATTGTGGAAGAAACAATGGGGAGTCTCCCCTATTTATAGGGTTGAGGAGTACTTTGTAGATAGGGATTAGGACTGTTTAAACTCCAATAAGATAAATCATCTACTATTTCAAAAATTACTTCAATCAATCCAAATCCAATTCAAATTTTAGATAAATTTAATCTAAATTAATATAGATAAATTACATTTCCAAATAAAAGCTATTTAAAATCTTTTCAAATGTAAGCCAATAAAAATAATCTTTTCAAATATACTTCATCATATTTAATTCAATTTAAACCAAAACAATATTTTCAAATACTTTTTAGAATAATAAAATATTAATATTAAATAATTTTCAAAAATAGAATTATATTTATAAATTTAAATTTTTGTACCTCATATGAAATAAATATTTGCATAAAATATTGTTTTCAAAATTACCATTTAAATTATCACCATTAAATTCAAAATAAATTTTTATAAATAATAATAATTAATTAATTTTGAAAATCATAATAAATATTTAAGTATTAATAGGAAATAATTTTAAACTATATTTTTAATAATTTAGATAAAAATTTCGAAAATAAACATAAATAATCAAATCTTTAAAATACCTTCTTGCTAAATTACTTTTAATAAAAATAATTAATATATATATTAATTTGAAACCATCATCGATAATAAAATCAAAAATATTTTTCTAAAAATATGTACCTCGCACATATTCGCACTCGCCGAGTAAATATGAAAAATACAAATTTTCGTACGACGTACAATACGACTATGCGACGTACAAATACAAAAAAAATCAGTACTAAAAATATAGTAGAAATTTAGGGGTTTTATAATTCCATCATCGAAGCAGTGAATATAGTGTCCCGTTCCTATATCGTGCCCCATTTTCGTCCAAGGGGTGCGCGAGAAAGGAACAATGTCGCTATCGATTCAGTCGGGACCGATAGGTCGAGATCGGTTGAATCGGTCGAACGTAAAAGATTGAATTAAGATTATTTTCTTGTTATGTAAAGACTTCTTCGGAATTAAGTTCCATATTCAGCAGGTTGCGCCTCAAGGATTGGCTCTGCGGCTGAGTCGGGAGAGATCTTCCGTTGCTCAGGTTTTTTATGTCGCACTAGATTTGGCTTTGGCTTGGTTTTCGTGAATGCATTTTTGTGAATATTTTGATGGTTTTATGGCTTACATTTTCGAACTTCACATTCGTATCGAATCCCTTGAATAATACAGTGTTCTAATCAGTTGCTTATGCGATTGTAGGTGATCGCGTAGGCGACGTCTAAGTGCAGCCAACCAGTCCCTCGCCTGAAGCAAAAGACTAAGGTGAGTGGCTGACCTCCTTCACCTCGACCCTCTGTTTCAAAAACAATAACTCAGATAACTTCATCGAATTATAATAATTTACTTGAAAAATACAAGTTCTATGCTCAAAAAGAGAAAAGATAAGGTTCTAGAAAAGAGAGAATTATTTCAGGCTCTGCAAAACCAAGTAAATGAATCGATTACATAATAGTCCCAACGATACCATAAAATGTGCTTGAATAAAGTGTTAACTTAAGCACGGTCATGGACAACTTGTGTGCAAGGCTTCACTTCCTCGAACGGCAACCCGAGGCCACGGGACCGTTTCGGTCTAGGAGAAATGCAAGATAGCTGTGTTGGATGCTAGCACTGGTCATTCGGGACTTTCAGCGGGGCTAGCTACCCGTGATGAATGGGGCGCCGTCTTGACCAGACTATACGTCCAGGATGGCTTGAATTGCCAGTGACCCACACTTGCACATAAATGATAAGCTTGTTATAAATATGACAGGGAAGGAACATGGTAAGTTACGCTGCAACGTCACGCTCTGCTGTGAGTAAGATGTATCGTAAGTTATGTTTTATTGCCTATCGAATGCTTGCCTCTTAACATGTTAACATGCAAATCAATCAGGATTGCTAGAAAGTTCACAAAATGGCTAACATGTTTTTATAAAACTGCTTGAACAAATGGAAGCTTGGATTTAATTAGCCACTCGCCAATACATGTGATCGTACTGACCCCCGGAGGAACGTGCCAACTAACCAAGGCAAAGTTCGTGTTTTGAAGCTTCGACCGCGCGTCAAAGACTCTCGCTACTCTACTTTTGAAGACTCTCTGCATCAGTCTAAGAAACATGTCTCGGCATCCCTCCATTCCAGGTGGCTGGAATACTTTTGCGGTAAATTAAGGGATGTATGTATGGAACGACTATCTCATCGGCATTCATTTTGTAATCGAGTCATTTTGTGAAGCCCGCGCGGCATGATTGTAATAGAGTCTTGTAAATGATGTCTATTATCAATAAAAAAAAGTTTCTCTGTCCCAATGTGTTGTTCAATTTCTCTGCGTACTCTCTTAGCTGTTGTGTTTCGGATAACCTTATGACTATGCCTTGTGCGATCGCAACCTAGGTTCGCACGGCATCATGTCCGGGGGGACGACTATCGATTCTTCGGAATCGGGGCGTGATAGTGAACCACACCTATAACACAGACAAGAACAAGGGATGACACACACTCTGCACCGAGACACTGTCCTTTACCATGATCAGGTACAAATTTTGGGATTCAGGTACACTTATTACATATATCCGGCACTATATACATGCTCAATACAAGAAAAAAAATACATATACCGGAAACGGAAAGTGACATAGTTTCTCTACCTTACTCCTGATTCAATTTATTTTGTTATTGTGAAAGTTCGTGCTTTGTACAATCGCAAGTTATGCTTGTACGACATCACGTCCAGTGACAACTTATCATTCCTCCGGCATCGGAGCATGACAGCTTATGCACAAAGTTGAAACCTTGCTAACGATGAAGGGCTGAGGGGTGGCAAGCTATCGACATATGCAGATCACTTTGGTAGCAGTTGTTTGGCATGTTTAGAAATAGCAAAATAGTCGAGCTTTTTTTTTAGAATCAAGCAACTAATTAGATGGTTAATTTATGTCATAACATAGATGTAAATGTAAACATCATAGTTCTAGTTCTAGGGCCTAGTGTTAGGAGTGCTTAGTACTCAAAAACTTTCATGGCCATCACTTCTCTACATGATAGGCTCAGTCATCACCTCCAGGTATGGTATGATGGTTGCTTTATATCATAACATAGATGCGGATGTAAACATCTTGGTTCCAGTTCAGGGACCTGGTTTCAGGGGTGCTTAGTACTTGGCATGTTTCCTGCCCATCACTCCCTGCCCGGCTAGACCAGTCATCACCTCAAAGTCTGGCAGGATCCCCAGCAAACACATCTTTTGGACGCCCTGAACATTATCATGTCACTTTGTCAATGCAATCCATTTGTATTCTACCAAGCGACCAAATTGCAAAAATAATGAAAATATGATTTGCACCGGATAGTGGAAAAAAATATGATGTTACATCAATCAGATATATACATACTTCTGCATCAACTATTGCTATAATTAAGTAAAGATGCACAATAATATACCTTTGTTGTAATACACTGGTTGATGTGATCGATGTTAGTGCCGGAAACAAAAACTGTTTCGTCTAAGGACAATGTTAGGATTACAACCAAATGGGATTGTAACCTTTTACAGTCACATATCGGTTGCTAATTGGTCCCATCTTCCCATTTGGGGTAGATGGAAGATGGGGACCAATTGACAACCGCCACATGACGGTTGTAAAAGATTACAATCCCATTTGGTTGTAATCATGACATTATTTTTAGTCTTCAGAGTTGCTAGACTGTGATTTAAGTGAAAAGAAAGGGAATAATATTTGATATTGTTATACAAGGAAATGCCCCCTAAAATGGAAGAGAAAGAAGTCATGCGCTTGACAGTTAGGTACATGACCCTTCTGATCAGATCTAACCATGGTCTTTGGTCATGGATGCTCACCAAGATCTGTACATGCACACTGATGACGCTGACTGCTGCACACACACACACACACACACACACACACACAGCTACTCAAAAGCACTTCCATAACTACGCCAACTGGAACCAACACCAAAGCAATTGAGGACTTAAATGGAAGGGTCTGAGAGAATAAATGCATGGGAAGAATAGCATAACTAGAGCCACCAGAACTCTTTACTTCCCCCTCTGCCAAGAACAAGAACAACAACAACAACAAATTTTCTTCTTCTCATACTAACACCAACCAAACAATGCAGGAAATTGAATTGAAATCAAGATTCTTCCAGCTAGCTGTGAAGAGAAATAAGAATGGAGAATGGACCACACCCATCATCATAATTCACTCAACACCATTCTCAACAGAAACTTGCAACAATGAAGTTGGTCACATCAAGCTGTAAGTAGAGACCAGCCACTCTATAAACAGAAAAAGTCTCGATTTAATGTTCATAAATGAATGCTCATGGACAGAAGTCAATGCCCGAACCATTGCTTTGAGAGAGAGAGAGAGAGAGAGAATGGAAAGCGTGAGTGATGACAAGAGAGACAGCTATGGTGCGTTCTTGACTCCCTCTTAAAAGAGTCTCCTAAATGTAAAACCTGACCTGTAAAGAAAAATTCTCAGTCGTTATGAAGCATTGCATCGCACTGCATTCATAGGCCAGCCAACCAACCAACCAACCACACTGACTCAGCCCATCTACTATTTCTGGAGTTTGAAAGTTGTGGTGAGTCTGGACACAGGAGACTGCTGGCATTGCTGGAACGGAAGGACGAGCTCTAAATTTCGTAGCGCAGTGCAATTAAGGGCAGTTCAATGCAGCCTTGATATGCTGCACTGTGGAGCTGATGAGGCCGTTGACGGTATTTATCGACTCCGAGTTGAGCTTCGCGGTGGGGAGGCTGCTGACCAGGATCTGGAACGTGACGGTCAGGAGCGAGCCGGACGACCCGCCCATCGGGTTCGAGCTCGACGAGGCGGCCGAGCCGCCCCCGGGGCGCCCGTCGGGCAGGATGGTGAAGCCGGACGGGAGGAGCGGGATGTAGGACGTGTCCTCGCCGCTCATGACCACGTTTATGGCCGGCAGGTCGACCGGAGCGTAGACCACGATCGACCCTGACTCGTCGGTGCAGCTCTCCTGGAGGATCAGCATGCTGTTGTCGCCCGGTGTTAGAGCCTGCAACATCACAATAATTAAAACCTTTAAATTTTGCGCAAACTAATTGTACAGAGGTTAGCTAGCATAATAAATATGAGCACAGACAGGTTACCGGTGGTGTCATCAATAGCATTATCTAAGCCTTGATCGAGATAGATCTCGGCTATGGAACGCACGCTGTCTAGAATGCTACGTTGCACACGGATACGGATAAAGACACGATATGGATACATAATAGGAACTTCTCCTTTTTTTAATAGCTACGATGTTGTTACCTATGATGCACGGATATGGACATTGACACGGTTGTCGAACTTGTTCACTACTAGCTGTAACCTAAAAAGTTCTCGGACGTAGTGAAGTTGCGATAAAATTGTCATAAAACTTAGGAAGCCAGTTGGACACGTAAACAAGAAAAATGAATAAAGTTACTTACGCGGAGGAGAGAGATGCAATTCCCTGGGTGCGAACCATTTGTGATGTGGGTGACCTCCTGCACTGTGTTGCCGTTCGCCAGTACATCCCACTGCAACGAAAACATTGAACGAATGAAAAATTGTGTCTATAGCTCGTGCTACGGATACAACATGCGTGTCGGAAGAAAACGAACCTGCGCTCGTGTCCGCTCGTCCTTGAAGAAGCCGAAGACTCGCTGACACGAAATGGGCAGCCATATAGAGGTCGCGGCGCTGAGAACAACACCGTTGGGCTGGCCCGGGTCCTCGCTCTTGTGCACGGTGACTCGGACTCCGACTTCGTTCAGTCCCGCGAGAGTAGCCCACTGGTGGCCGTTGGAAGGGCTCAAGCTGCTGCAGAAGTTGTTCACCATCCTCTGCGCTAGCTTCATCATGCTCCTCTTCCCCTCCGGCGTCGGCATTACTGAGTTTATGCAAACAGAAACTTCAGATTTTCTCACACGATGAACATTGCATTGATCAATCTAATAAAAAGTTATTATATATATATATATATATATATATATATATATATATATATATGTGTGTGTGTGTGTACACTACCTCCTCCGAGCTCCCTCGCATTAGCTCCGGTCAACATGAGGCACGCATACCTCTCGCACATCCTTTGGAGAGTGGTTATCCACCGCCGTGCGCCGAAGGCTATCCCACTGTGAACCAAATCCTGGTATAGGCTATTGATCGGGTTCTTCTCTTCAATTTCCATATGTTCGACCCAAGAAACCTGCATTGAGCTTTACTAACGAGACTTCCCGAAAAAAAGGAAGAAAAAAGAAACATTGTACAAGAAATTGGTAGACTATAAGTGTAATGCTAGTCACCTTTGAGTAGCCATTGGGCATGTCCTGAATCAAGCAACCACTGGGCAGCCGTCGGGTTCGGGAGGAAGAAGAGCCGATCTGGCCGTGATCTCTGTCGAAGTCCCCTGAGACATCGGCTATCACCCACGAGCCCTGCTCAATCTGCTGGCAGTAACGCAGAAAGACGAACTCGCGCGTGGAGACGACTGGAGAGAGGACCTGAAACTCCCCGTACATCTGGAACAAATTGCATTCGAGTTAGAAAAGAAATGATGATTCATAGAACAACATATCTTGACATTGTTCTAGTTATATAGCACTAGGAATTACCAACGCTAACGACCCGCTCCTGCTTCCAGCTAAGCCATTTGTGAGGACCTCGATCGTCCTCGCCTTCGAGATGATCGTAGGAAATAGTTCCATCCATCTGGCCTGAAACCAAACTCAGATCAGCAAAGAGTACTAATTAGGATTCCCAAAAAAAAAATGTTCTTAGTAACATTGCATGGCAATACAGTTCTCACCGCGTCCATGAACATATCAACCAAAGACACGGGACTCATCACCACAAGACCCGAATCCCTCGAGGCCTCAATCCGGATGTCCGGGCTCGCGTACTGGCTCCCGGGCTTCGGGAAGATCCTGTCGTAGGTCTCGAGATGGAGGACTTCCCTGCCGTCGCCCCCCTGCTTGATCCAGAGGGGTTCGTCCGTCTGGACCAGCCTGATGAGTTCATCCATTGCGTTGGTGGCTAGCTCAGCCATGACGGGCTTCTCGATCTCGGTAAGGGGTGCAGGGAAAGGATACTGCATCGCCGAACCACCGCAGAGGAGGTCGAGGTCTAGGGACGGCCCGAGGCCCGCGCTGCCGTAGCCCCCGACCGATAGGTCTAGTGAGGAAATGGATATTGGTTGGATAGGGGGGAGCTGAGTCACCGGCCTTCCTAGATACTTGGATGTTATGCTCGAGACGCGATCGAGCTGTGACATCGATAACATTTGGTCATTGGAAGAAGAACATGATTTATTACATCAAGAGACAAAGTTATGGCAGTTGGTCACTAATTTCAAGATAACCATACTCAAATAGAAGTATGTGCTACTTGCAGTCCATATTTAGTTACAAATATGTTTACTAATGCTAGCAATATAGCAAGAACATGCCATGGTAACCATTGATTTATCCGTCGTAAATTTAATTAAGAGACATGCAATATCAAACTCAAATAGCTCAAAGCTTAATTAATTGATTATTTCATTCAAATAAATATTTCATACAAAATATTGTCTTATAGACGAACTACGGTTATGCAGAACTACTAATTCAACATCAATTTTTAACTAGAGATGATTCAATTGCCCAGCATAAAACCTCAAGAACATAAACTATGGGAGTTTTAAAGTCATGTGATTGAAGAAGCTATATAATATATTCAGTACAATACTAGTTTATCTTGAGAACCAAGCTCGAAAGTTAGTATCGGATACGTATTCTTCTGCTCAGAAAGTGATTGATGAAGATCCTACCTAACAAAAGAATGTAATTTAAACAAATTAATCACACCCACTCCATTATTGTGTCTATATTTGCTATAGGACTTAGGTGATTCAAAACTGCACTCATAGATGAAACAATGAGCCTAAATTGCAAAAGAAAACTAGTAAAAGCCAAATTCACTGCAGTAATAATATTTTAGCATGGCAAAATATGAATAGTGTAAAGGAGTCCTAAAATCATGAAATCTACACCCTTCTGCATATACAAGATTACGAAAAATACAAAGTTGAATAAGTAAACTGATTACACTAAAAAAGAAGGAAGCATCATAGCCTTGCTCGAAAGATACTGTCATTTAATCACCACTTAATCGAACCATCAAAATCGAATCAAAGAATCTATTGAATAAAATATACTAGAAATCTGAAACCAAAGAAGAGTTTAAAGTATGATGTAACGGATGCAGCCACTTGACCTATGTGATAGATGCAGCTACTAAACCTCTGTGAGAGCAAGACGCGAAAATTGGAGCTTTAAAGAGTTGGACTAACCAATTTGGTTATTGGAAATTATTGTTGAAGATGCACTTCATCGAGCATGTTCATTCTCATCTTACCAACAAAAGAGGGTGGGATTTTTTTGAACTTTTACTCAAAAAAGATGTTATGCACGCAGTTTTTGTATCCAACAACAATAGAATTGGGTAATGGCACGGATAATAATTATCACACACGTAATCACAAGTTCATTCCTTTTTTTCGTTATGCTGCTAATGATAGACAAGTCTTCGATACATAATAGGATCCCCTATAAACAAAGTCTACAAGCTATACTTCTACTACTACTAAGATTAGCAATTATTATCATATTTTCATCTTCAAACACTTCATTGGTTGTATTTAGTGTTCAATTTATTTGGTCCCGAGAAACAACTCCCCACATTTAATCATTAAAGAGCGATTAATGAAACAGCTCATCCAATGTAATGGACAGTTACAGACAACTACCATTTCATGGTCACGAAAAATAATAATATCACAACTCATAAAGCTGAAGAAGTACTATAGTGTGAACATAGACTGAGCTGGTAATTAGATGGACAATGCTTTCAATAACTCCCACTCTGCGTCCGGTTTCCTTAATCCTTGCGTTATGGTTGTACTGAATGTCAAAAGTATTTCTAGTCTGCAATTGCATATAATGCTCGAGTTGAAGGTTAACTAACTACAATACAACAAGATAATAGAAGAACAAAAGAAGGATCGATATCCAATACGCAATGATCTTCTAAGAAAACACGAAAATGTTAATAACTAGTAACTTTAAGATAATATCTTCTCCTAGGAAGAATAATAGACAAGAGATGCTTCAAACTCTTACTATGCAATTGAGTATAAACATGGCTACAAAGATCGATAGGAGAACAAATAACATAACAGATCAATTTAACTCGATGACTTTACAATTTTTTTTGTTTAATTTGTATAAGGAGATTCGAAACCAATTGGTATAATGCAATAGACTGGAAATTTTCTTGAGGAAAGGGTGATACTATAGTGAATGCCTTAATCTTCGGAATATGGCCATCTAATCTGATTTAGCCAAATGATGACGACTAAAAGGTTTAATAACTAAATCAGGTCATTTAAATGAACAAGCTGCTTTCCCATCACAATTTTACTAAGGTGCTATAAATGACTGAAACCTAGTACTATGCATAATAAAATGATGTTTCTTTATGCAATATAATTTGAAAGTAATCTTTGGACAGTTTAGTTACAATAAGTCGACTCTCACTAATGCATCGCTCGGGGAGGTCATGATGTATGCAACCTGAACCCAATTGCGGAGAGGTTATTTCCAAAATCAAACCCACAAATATCCTTCCCAATGCAAGCCCATGTTTGGTTCGCAGAATCAGGGCCAGCTTGGGAAAGGAAAGTCATTTATTTCCTGTGTCTGGATGCCAAAGGAAATAAGTAGAAAAAGAAATTGATTCCCAAGAGGAACAAAAATAGGGGGAACCCAAGGATTCACTTCCCCCTATAAGGATTCACGTTCCCTCCCTATTTCCTTGACAAAGAATCAATTTCCTTGACTGGAATTGTAACTTCCCGAAGGAAATCAAAGAGCAAAGAATCGATTTCCTTTCCTTTCCTTTCCGCGTACCAAACGAGGCCCAACTACTGTTACCATCGCGCTAAGTGAATCCTTCTTAAGAGCATCTCCAACCCTATTGTCTTGTTAAGCGTTGTGAGTCTTTGGTGGCTCCTATGTGGCATGAGCCACAAGACAATGTCTTGTTTATGTGGCAAAACTATATCTCAAAAGACAATGAGATAGAAAAACTCTCTCCAATGCAAAAGTATTGAGGAGACAATAAAAAGTACTTTTTCCAACTTCCAAGGCAACTCCTCCACTTCTTCAACTTTTTTATAAATATTTCTATTCATAATTGATGATGTGGAGACAAAGTCATTGTGAAGTGCATTGTCTAGATCTAGACAACCAACTTCACATTCTCCTTGCCATGTCATTGCCATGTCAACTTCATGTTTTATTCTACATTTGCATTGGAGAAGAATTTTTTGAATGAAAGTTTGTCATTCCTATATGGCAACCATTTTTTCTAAACTCACAATAGGGTTGGAGATGCTCTAAGTGCTAGCATTTAGAATTAAGCTGTTGCAGACCATAAATAACTAAACACGCCAAGAACTTAAATGGGATATCAACTTTAGGGACCGAAATGACTTCCTGTGGAGCTGCTCACCCAATTAAAGAAGAGAAGTTAATGTATCAACCAAAATGGGGATGGCATTCACTGATGTCAGTACAAATATTAAATATCGCGCCATTAACTTGATGCTGCTCAAGCTATCCTCTAGCATTAATTCGGATGCCACAGTGTGCTTCGAGTTCTAGTGTTCAAAAAGCTAAAATGACTATGATCTAAAGCACTATCAATATTGATACTCGGAAACTAAGACTTGCTCATTGTGATTAAGTAGATTGGTGGTGATGCAACTAAGACTTGCTCATTGTGATTTAATTAGTCTTGATCAATGGATATTGCTTTGAATTTAATTAGTTGTCATCAACAAAGAGCAATGTAGACTATATCCACCAGGAATTCACAAGCTAAACAAAGGGGGCTAAGTGAACTAATATTACCTCCTCCTTCAGCCTGGCATTCTCCATCCGGAGCTTCTGCTCGTCGAAGTAGGAGTCCTCGGAGACGGGCGGCCCGCCACAGTTGGGGCAGATGATGTTCTTCAGGGCCTCCCGGATCGCGATGTTCTCGCACCGGATCTTGTCGTTCTCCGAGCGCAGGGAGCAGTTGTCCTGCCTCTCATGTTGCGCCTAGATCACCATAATCATCATTGGATCAAAAATAAAAATAAAAAATGAAGACAAGTCATGGCTGTAGTCCTTCAAGATCAATCAGAAAGACGCAAACCTTCATCTGGGTCCTCCTGTTCTGGAACCAGAACTTGATCTGTTTGGGCTCCAGGCCCAAATCTCTGCTCAGCTGCATCCTCTGCTTCTCGTCAGGATGTGGGCACAGCTTGAACATCCTGAAAAACCACAAAAACTTCACCGTATCGAACTCAAAGCCAACCACACCCAAAAAAAAAAAAAAAAAACACAAATACGGAACTGCTACGTTGCCCGCGGTTTGTGACTGCAGGTTTGTGACCGCAGGCCGACGTGGTGGCCTTCCACTGACCCTCTTGCCTGGGTGACGGTCACGTCCGCAGTCACAAACGACGGGCAAAATATTATTTTCGAAAGAAAATCAAGAGAAAATAAAAAAAATTCAAGAAGAAGAAGAAGAAGAAGATGGGCATGCATGCATGCGTACGCTTCGAGCTCTTGTATCTGTCTTGGAGTGTGCCTATGGTATCTCTTCTTCTTCCTTCTCTGGGCGTCATGGTCATCACCGGAACTCATCTTCTCTCTCTTTCTATATATATAGAGTGCTTGTGTTCTATATGTAAAGGGAATACTACTAGCAAGCTAAGCTAGCAGTATAGAATGAGAGTGCAAATACATGTTCATGGCTCTATGGTTCTAGAGGGAAAGAACACTCAATTCTAGTGGAATGAACATTTCTTTCTCTCTCTCTAGTTTGAGTTTATTGGTCTCTCTCATTTTTTTTCCACTTCTTTTCTTTGGATTTGTAAATGAGGAAAGCTTGGGAGGGGGAGGGGGAGGGGGAGGGGGAGGGGGGAGGAAATGAAGGCAACAATGGAGGGGTGGGATGGGATGGGGGGTGAGGAGGGCTGGATTCCAACCCAACCTCCCCCCTTCCTCTCCTTTTATGATGCTGCTTCTTCTGCTGCTGCAAATATTTCTGTATTTATTGCCTCCACTCTCCTCCTTCACTCCCTCCTCTCTCTCTCTCTTCCTCTCTATATACTATTGAGAGAGAGTGTAACCGACGCTATTTCATAGCAACTTTAAAACCCTCATTTTATTTTATTCTTTTTAGATTGTTAGGTTCTTGAATAAGTTAGAATATTTCTATTTGGATGTTCGTAATAGACATAAATTAGTATTCGAATTTTCAACAAATTCTTAGTATTTGGGTCCTAGAAATAGTTGAGTGTCAAATTCCCGAAAAAAATGGAGAGGTGAAATAAAAGAACAAAAAAAAGGAAATAAATAAATAAAGATAAATAAAAAACAAAACAAAAAGGAGAAACAAATCGTAAAAAAACTACGGAAATAAATTTAGTGTGGGAATAAATTTGCCTGGAAATATTGAGACAGTCTAAATATTTCGAACAAATTTATTAATGAAACTTATTTCCATGTTTAATTTATGTTAAAAAATATATTCCCAAAAATTACGAATACCCCGATAAATAATTTATTCACAAAACGTGAGAATTCTATCCCTTAAGAATACATGAGTTTTTTTTTTTTTTTGCTTTGACAAATTTATTTCTTATTTTTTAGATTTTTTTCAGTATTTTTAGTTTTTATCCGGATAAATAACCCAGTTTTTTTTCTTATTTTTAGATTTGACAAATTACAAATATCCGGAGAAATAACTTTTTTTTTCTCTTTTTTTCCTTTTTTTATTTTTATTTTTATTTTTTTTATATTTTTTTACTTTTTCTCCTTTTTTTCGATTTTTTATTCATTTTTTCGGTTTTTTTTAAATTTTTATTAAGCCTAAGGCTGTGGTTTGCCGAAATCGGTAGAAGCAACTATGGACCTTCAAAAATATTGTCAAAATTGTACTAATCTTTGGAAATTTTTTTTTTTTGATCAACCTATGTTACAAAACAACTTATGGGAATATTAAAAAAATAAAATAAACAACATGATATAAGCAATCCCAAATCCAGCTCAAGAATATGAGAAGTGATCGATAAGCAAATTTATTACTGCTACTCTACGTGGTATTAGATTTTAGGAAATTGTACTTTACAATTAGCTTAAATAACTTTACAAAATCTATATCTCAAATATTCTCCTACAGTTAAAAATAGAAAATAATATACTAGTTAAGATGGATTGTTTTAAATACGTTACTGTACTAATTTTAATTGTGACATACTGGTTTAGATTTTAAGTTGTGGCATGCTACATTAATTATTGTGTAGAGGGACCAAAGACAAAAGAGTGTCCTCTTACTCTCAAAATTCACTCTTATTATCAAATATTGTTTATCATTTTTTTTTCCTCCTGATCACATCATTGTTCATAGGCTTATTAATGTTGTTATTCTTAAATTTCTTACTTTGTTTGAATTGAAAAAAGGATAAAGTTATCAAACATGCAATAAATTAATAAGAAATGATCAGGTGCAATGAGGCAGGACCATCATATATATTCATCAAATGTTCCGAGAAGGTTAATGCTTGACATTTATATGACACTTGAGTTGTGTTTTTTGTTTTTGTTTTTTTCAATGAAGATGTTGAATATTCAGGGAGAAATATTATTGATCAAGTTTGTTTTTATTGAGAGGGAAATTGTTGTGGGAAATGATTCGCTTCAGCCAACTAGGAAAGATCAATGTGTATCTTGAAATGAATGCCTTAACAATTGTGTTTAATCCAGATTCTTTGAATAAAATCTGACCTGATCTGATCATAATTTACTAGATGAAGGAGGGAGTATTTTTAAAATAAAGAAATTTGCAAACCTTCACTAACTAGTTTCTATCTTTGCATAGTGCTTAAAGAGGAGAAGAAGAAGAAGAAGAAGAAGAAGAAGAAGAAGAATTATAGAGGGTTCATTATTTGAGGTGCAAATGTTTTCCTTGCAGCAAGTGCAGGATCATCGTGAGACTTGTAGGGAGGGTCATCATGACAGTCTTCCTTGCACCAAGTGTTGGATCAGCCTATACAAGGGTGAAGCAAGGATTTTAGTTTATTTCGAACTTAAATTTTTTTAACAATAAATGTTGTGTCAATATCGTAATGTCCATATTGTACCGACTAGCGTGTTTGGCCAATGTAGAACCGTATCCAGCATACTAAAGAAGGAAACACTACGTTTTTTTAAGTTTACCAGATATCCTCTTTTACACATAAATTCGAACACTACAGAGTGGCCGCTCCCAAGTCTTTTAGACATCCAAGATGCCAAGTATATGTCCTATGAAGACTAACATATGAACTGTAATTGAGAACAATGGATATGGTCCAATGTGGACTCGAAGCAAAGCTGTTCCTGAGAGGTTATTGAAGCTCCTACATAGTTGGTAAAAAAAAAAAAATTTAAGTTTTGGGTTGGCTGGGTGGGCTGGAGCCTACCCCAGCCCACCGGTAGATCCGCCTATGGCCTCATACATCTCCTCAACTATGTCCATGAGATCTGCCTCCTCTACATAGTAAGACTCCGATCTCGAAGCCGCCGAGCTCATCTGCAATTGGTTCATATTTACTATTATAAAACGACTTCAAATTGCTCAAATTAATGAACAATCTAAGTAGCATGTATATCCTCAAGTAATTAAGAATTTTTTTTTTTCTAGAATCCTTCAAACTACCGGTGCCACTGTATGTAATTAAGAAGATTTTTTTTTTTTCTAAAATCCTTCTAGCTGCCACTACACTATATGTTTAGCGCTCACATAATTTTTTTTCTAAAATACTTCCAACTACCTGAACATATATCTAAAATACTATCAACATATCTATAACAAATTCAAATTAAAATATATTCAATACTCAAATCATATATTTAGACTAAGTACATGGTATTATATATATATATATATATATATATATATATATATATATATATATATATATATATATATATATATATATATATATATATATATTTAAGCAATGGGTAATATATATATATATATATTTTTTAAGCAGTGGGAGCGTTCGCCACAATTACCCATTGCTTAAAAATATATATATATATATATATATATATATATATATATATATATATATATATATATATATATATATATATATATATATATATATATATATATATATAGGAGCGGATCAAAAGCCCCCCTTAGAAAATCCCCTCACTCTAATTCGTAATATTAATGTTAATATTAATGTTAATATTAATGTTAATGTTAATATTAATATTAATGTTAATATTAATTTTTTTATTTTTTTATTATATTAATGTTAATGTTAATGTTAATATTAATGTTAATGTTAATATTAATGTTAATATTAAGTTTAATGTTAATTTTAGTATTTAATGTTAATATTAACATTAATATTAACATTAACATTAATATTAACATTAATATTACGAATTAGAGTGAGGGGGGTTTTTAGGAGGTTTTCTAAGGGGGGCTTTTGATCCGCTTCATATATATATATATATATATATATATATATATATATATATATATATATATATTGTTGGCACATCTATTTTGATACATTGATCACATTAACCCCTGTATCTCTTTTAGTCTCCGCTTTTCACAGGCACTTGCGTTCTTACATTTCTCCAGTATCAAGATGACGTTTTACTACAAGGACGTTGGAGTAAATAATGCAAAACCCTGCTTAAAAGTCTACATAGAAGATGGCGGTTCCTGCTCTTTAAGAGTCTGTATTCTACTAGGAATCCATGTACGTACTTTGCTAAGATGACATTTATAAAGATAGAAATGGTGAAGAAGTCATTCAGAGGAGACGGAAAATCCGACGGATTTCCGGATAAATCCGCCGGATTATCCGACCTCTCACAGCAAGTATGTGAGGAGAAGTTCGAATAATCCGACGGAAATCCGCGGAAATCCGACGGATCATCCGAACCCCTCACAGCAAGTATGTGAGGAAAAGTTCGGATAATCCGACGGAAAACCGCGGAAATCCGACGGATCATCCGAAACCCTCACAGCAAGTATGTGAGGAGAAGTTCGGATAATCCGACGGAAATCCGCGGAAATCCGGCGGATCATCCGAACCCCTCACAGCAAGTTTGTGAGACCACAGTTCGGATCATCCGTCGGACTTCCGCTGAAATCCGACGGATAATCCGCCTGACCTTTTTGCAACTTGAAATTCAAATCCAACGGCATCTGACAGATGCATTTAATGCATCCAACGGCTCTTTTTATGACCGTTACTGTTGAACGGATAATCCGACGGATTTTCGCGGAAATTCGACGGATAATCCGCTCGACGGCTGTATTGCCTTTATGATATTGGATTTGTATAAAAGAGGCTTTGTCTCTCCTCTTAAAGGCTATCTCTTCCAAGCTTTAAATTTTCTCAACTACCAAAGAGCTTCACCATTACTACTCTACCTAATCTTCAATTGTCATCCAACCCAAAGTGCTAGAGTGTCTCAAGAGCTTTTACTTTCGATCTTCAAGTGTTTAGAAGATCAAAGCATCCTTTCCTTTTCGTTGAAGTTGGCGAGCCTTCGTAAGAAAACTCGTGTGTAGAAGTTGGCGAGTTCTTCGGATCCAAACTCATGTTGAAGTTGACGAGTTCTTCGGATCCAAACTCGTGTGTACTATTTACATAATAGTGGATTAAAGCCGGAGAGAGTTCCGGGACTGGATTGCCTCAAAAGAGGATACCAGGATACATCCTTGTTTTGATCTTTCTACTCTTCACTCTTAAATTGCTTTTATTGCATCATCTGTTATAGTTTAATTTTATTTCCCTATTCACCCCCCCTTCTAGGGTTCTACAATTGGTATCAGAGCTTCGTTCTCTTGATTTGGATTTGCACCCTTGAGTGATCCATGGCCTCTAACCCTAGCATCAACACGTTTCATAATGAGGGACACTCCACAAATAGGCCTCCCCTATTTGATGGTACCAACTATAACTATTGAAAAATTAGGATGGGCATTTATCTCAAGTCCATAGATTTCGATTTATGGGATTACGTGATAAATGGCCTCCCTACTCCTTCCAGAGCTATTGAGGATATTGCTTCTGACACCCTTCGGGAAACACTCACTGAAAATATCAAGAAGCTTGCTTGTCGAGATGCCAAGGCAATGAACGCTCTTTATTGTGCTCTCGACAGTAGTGAATTCAATCGAATCTCTACTTGCAAGACTTCCAATGAGATCTGGAAGTTACTTGAAGTCACACACGAGGGGACTTCACAAGTGAAGGAATCTAAGATCAGTAGACTCACGCAAGAATATGAGTCTTTTAAAATGAAGCATGATGAATCTATTACTAGCATGTTTACTCGCTTTGGTGATATTATTAACCCTCTCTCTTCTCTTGGAAAGGAATATCCCGCTCATGAAAAGATAAGGAAGATTCTTAGAGGATTGACGAAAGCTTGGAGTCCTAAAGCTACCGCAATCATTGAGGGGAACGATCTAACCGTCATGAACCTAGAGACCCTCATGGGTAAGCTAATGACTCACGAGCTTGACATGAAGGATCAAGAGGAATCCTCCACTCAAGAGAAGGAGAAGGAGAAGAACAAAGAAAAGGAGAAGACTCTTGCTCTCAAAGCATCAAGGTCCTACTCCAAGGATAGCTCCGACGACAATGAGTCGGACGACGATGAAGAAATAGCTCTCACAGCTAAGCACTTCAGGAAGTTCTTAAAATTCAACAAGGCCAACCGCTCTAGACGGGACAATGAAGAAGACCCGGCATGCTATCAATACAGAAGACCCGGACACATCAAGAGGGATTGTCCGATGGTACGAAAAGACTCAAGCAAGTACGAGAAGCCAATCAAGGGAAGCTCGTCCTCCAGAAAGTTCGCCAACACTAGCATTTGGTGTGAAAGCGACACGAGCGACTCCGACAACGACAAGGAGTGCAAACACAATGCCAACGTTTGTCTCATGGCAACCGATGAGGTACTTGATGATTTTTCCTTAAACACTCTTACCTATGATGATTTGGCGAAAGCCATTCTTGAGTTACATGAAGAACACAAAGGTGTTCGGAATAAATACAAGAAATCTCTTAAGGAGGTTGAGGCTCTTCAACTTGAAGTAGAGAGGCTCTCAAGCATCATTAGTGATGTGAAGAGAAAACTCCTATTTTCGACACGGATGAAATGGAGTCTTTGAGACTACAATTTCAAGAATCTCTTGACACCATCAAGAAAAGGATGATGAGATTCAATCCATGAGAAGCTCTTATGAATTTGCTATGCGCAAATGTCAAGATGCTAATAGAAGAGAATATTCCACTTCTATTAAGTATAATGATCTTCTTACACGGAGTAAGAATTTAAGTAATAAGAATACCACTCACATGCATGCTCCAAGACACCCCCACACTCATCATAATGCTAGGCATAACCATTACATGAACACTACACACAACTCCCTTTCTAACACAAGAAAAGGACCCTTTGTTAAAAAAAAACGTCTCATCATGCATTTTACTATCATCATAACACTCATGGTAGAACATCTCACACTAGAAACTCACTTATGCACAACACTCACACTTCCTATTCTAAATCTTCTTTGATGTGCAATTATTGTGGTTTGGTTGGTCATACCTCAAATTTTTGTTATACTAGAAAACAAGTTGATATGAAAGTTCTTAAGTGGGTTCCTAAGACTAACACTCGTGGACCCATAAGATCATGGGTACCAAAATGTTCATCTTCAACTTTGTTGTAGGTGACGAATCCTTCTCATGCTAGAAGCAAGTGGATTCTCGATAGCGGTTGTTCACGGCACATGACCGGTGATGCTTCACTTTTTACAACGCTATCGATGAAGAAAGAAGGATACGTCTCCTTCGGTAACAATCTTAAGGGTTATATCATTGGAAATGGTAATATCGGTTCTCTTCCTTACCCTTGCATAAATAATATTTGTCTTGTTACTAATCTCAAGCATAATCTCCTTAGTATTAGCCATCTTACCGATAATGGCTATGATATCAAGTTTGTTAAACTCAAATGCTACATTACCGATAGCTCAAATGGAACTATTGTGTATGAAGGCATTAGAGAAAACAATATCTATGTTCTTTATCTTGTTGAAGGTACTAACAATGACAGGTGCCTAGTTGCAAAGAACGATGAGAGTTGGCTTTGGCACATGAGGCTTGGACACGCCAACATGGATACCATCTCTCGCCTCGCCTCCAAGAAGCTTGTACGAGGACTTCCTAGTATCCCCTTCAAGAAGGATATGGTATGCGAAGAATGCGAGAAAAGTAAGTTGACTAAATCATCTTTCAAATCCATCAACTCTGTGAGTACCACTAGACCCCTTCAACTTATTCATATGGATCTTTTCGGGCCTAGTAGAGTAGCTAGCCTTGGTGGCAAACTTTATGCCTTTGTTTTAGTTGATGATTTTTCGAGATTTACTTGGGTTATTTTTCTTGCTTGCAAAAGTGATACTTTTCGTGAATTTGTTGCTTTTTGTAAACGTGTTCAAAATGAGAAAGGTTTTTCTATTAACAAAATTAGGAGTGATCATGGAGGTGAGTTTGATAATGTTGATTTCAAAAGATTTTGTGAAAAGAATAGTTTTGGACATAATTTTGCTTGTCCCCGTACTCCTCAACAAAATGGTGTTGTGGAGAGAAAGAATAGAACCCTTGGCGATATGGCCCGGGTCATGTTAAACCAATATAAGCTCCCCCAATATTTTTGGGCGGAAGCCGTTAATACGGCGTGTCATGTTATTAATAGGGTCTTAATTAGACCTATTACTAAGAAGACTCCTTATGAGCTTTGGTTTAACAAAATTCCTTCTATTGAATATTTCAAGGTTTTTGGTTGCAATTGTTTTATTTTGAATACCAAGGATAACCTAGGCAAGTTTGAAGAAAAAGCCTATGAAGGAATATTCCTTGGATACTCTACTCATAGCAAAGGTTTTCGTGTTTTTAATAAAAGAAGTCTTGTTGTCGAAGAGTCAATCAATGTCTCTTTTAATGAGCTCAACTCTTCTACATTCTCCTCTTCCGAGGATATTGATGACATCTCGTTTGGGTTGGAGAACTCCTCTATTGAGGATCGTCCTTCTTCATCTAACAATGAAGTTGTGACCCCATCAAAAGAGTCTCCTCCTCTCGAGCCTCCTCCAAAGGATCTCCCAAGAGAATGGAGATTTGTCACCAATCATCCTAAGGAGCTTATCATTGGGGATCCTTCCTCAAATGTTAGTACAAGATCTGCCACACGTGATCTTTGTGCCAATGTGGCTTTTATCTCTCAATTAGAGCCTAAAAATGTTAATGATGCTTTTCTTGATGAATTTTGGATGATAGCTATGCAAGAGGAGCTTAATCAATTTGAGCGAAGCAAGGTTTGGGAACTTGTCCCAAAACCTAGCAATCATCCCATTATTGGAACTAAATGGGTGTTTCGCAACAAGCTAAATGAAGATGGGTTAGTAACTCGTAACAAAGCCCGATTGGTTGCTCAAGGCTATAACCAAGAGGAAGGCATTGACTATGACGAAACCTATGCTCCGGTTGCACGTCTTGAATCCATTCGTATGCTTTGTGCATTTGCTTGCTTTAATGACTTTAAGCTATTTCAAATGGATGTTAAGAGTGCTTTTCTTAATGGTATTATTAAGGAGGAAGTTTATGTTAAACAACCTCCCGGTTTTGAAGACTTTCAATTTCCTTACCACGTTTTCAAACTCCATAAAGCCCTTTATGGCCTCAAACAAGCTCCACGTGCTTGGTATGAGCGTCTTAGCTCTTTTCTTGTCTCTCACAATTTTTCAAAGGGAAAAGTTGACACCACACTTTTTATTAAATCCCATGATGGGACTCTCTTATTGGTTCAAATTTATGTTGATGATATTATTTTTGGTTCTACTAACAACACACTTTGTGTAGAATTTGCCAAAGTCATGCAGGAAGAGTTTGAAATGAGTATGATGGGTGAACTCTCCTTCTTCTTGGGGTTACAAATCAAGCAAGGACCTAAAGGAACCTTCATCAATCAAGCAAAATATACAAGGGACCTCCTCAAGCGTTTCGACCTTGACTCATCCAAATCAATGAGAACCCCTATGGCTACAACGACCAAGCTTGACAATGATAAAGATGGCACATCGGTCGACATTCGTAAGTATAGAGGTATGATCGGTAGCTTACTTTATTTAACTGCTAGCCGTCCGGATATCATGTTTAGTGTTTGCTTGTGTGCACGATATCAAGCTAATCCAAAGGAATCTCATTTGACTGCCGTTAAGCGCATTTTTCGTTATCTCAAAGGCACCATTAACATGGGTCTTTGGTATCCGAAATCCTCATCCTTTGAGCTTCACGGCTTTTCGGATGCGGATTTTGCCGGATGCAAGCTTGACCGAAAAAGCACTAGTGGCACATGTCAATTCCTCGGGAAGTCCTTGGTATCGTGGTTTAGTAAGAAGCAAAACTCTGTCGCTCTTTCAACCACTGAAGCAGAGTACATAGCGGCAGGGTGTTGTTGTGCACAAATTCTTTGGATGACACAAACACTAGTAGATTATGGTATTTCTTCTCATTGCATTCCTATTAAATGTGATAATACTAGCTCCATTAATCTCACGAAAAACCCGATTTGTCACTCTCGCACCAAGCACATAGAGATAAGACATCACTTTCTTCGAGATCATCAGCTCAAAGGTGATGTTTGTCTTGAATTTATTGACACCACTCATCAACTTGCTGATATTTTCACCAAACCCCTTTCTGAAGATCGATTCACCTTCATTTGCGGCGAACTCGGTCTCCTTCATCTCTCTGATTGAGTTTTTTATTTTCTGCTTTACCGGATTTTCCGTCGGAATTCCGCAAATATCTGCCGAATAATCCGTTCATTTCCAGCAAGTTTCCCTGGACTAGTTCGGAAAATCCGCCGGACTATCGCTGAACTCTGCCGGATCTTCCGCATTTATTGCCCTCCGTAATTTCTGGCTGCAAACGGCTACCCTATTAATAGGACATGACTTTTCACCTACCCTCTTTATTGTCCATCAGTACTTTATCCGGATCTTCCGTCGGAAAACCGGTATAATCCGCCGGATTTTTCGACTTTCGGGCACAGGCGCGAAATCCGAAGCGCCACGCGCCTCTCCGTCCGTTCATTTCCCCTCTCTATCCGTTCCAAACCATTATGACTCTTCATTACACCCCTCTACTCTCTATAAACTCCTTCCTCTCTCTCCTTTTCACCACCATCCACACTTTCATCCCTCTCCTCCTCCATGGCCTCTCACACAAAGCGTCAGCGCCATGATGGCAGTTCCTCCTCCGCTCAGCCTCCTTCCGTTGCCCTCTTCGTCCCTCAACCGTCTCAAGGCTACAATCCAGCCATTTTCAAGTCAGCCTCTCACTCCCGGGAGTGGTTCTCCTTCTTCCACAAGGCTCCCATCTGCGTCGGCAAACCCATTTCCTGGATCAATTTTAAAGACCATCGTGATCACTTCCGTTTCGCCCGCATCGATCAACTCCTCGAGCGTCAGGTCAACTTTTATCCCCATGCCATCCGCATGTTCTATTGCAACCTCGTTCCCGCTAAGGAAGGCCCTGAGTTCGAGACCAAGGTTGGAGGCGTTAAGTTCACCGTCACAGCCGCTTCTTTGGCTTCCATCCTAGGTCTTGATGAATGAAAGGTATATCGCTCCCTTTCGGCCACCATTGACCACATCTCTTTCTCGTCTTACATGTCTTATGAGGAGTTCCTCTTCAACATCTGTGGCGGCTCACTTGTTCAACGCCCGGAAGACAAGGATCTGAGTCCCTTCTTCCATGACATGCATCGTATCCTCTGCCACACTCTGACCCCCAAGTCCGGGAACATGGACAGCCTGACTTCTGAGGAGCTCATCTGCATGTACTATCTAGTCTCCCGGCAGCCCTTCTCTCTGGCCAAATCTATCATTTACACCATGATGCTCATCCGGGACTCTCCCCATTGTTCCCTGCTGTTTGGCATGTACATCACCATGATCCTTGAGGCCAATGGGGTGGACCTCACTCACTGTCCGGTTGGTGATCCTAAGCCTACCCCTCTTGCCAAATCAAAGGCAAGGGCTCGTGCGGCTCCTGTTGTTGCTCCCGCTCCTGCTGCTGTCGCTGGTGGTCCTACCTCTCCTCCGGCGTCCCTCCTCACTCATGATGTCCGATGGTACATTGATCGTAAGTTTGCCGATCTCTCTCTCTCTATCCATGAGCGCCTTCAGGCCAACACTCGGGGTCTCGGCACCCTCATCCACCATGGCTTCATGGATCAGGCCTATTATATTCAGCGGATGTTCGAGGAGCACACTCCCTATCTCAATCCCAACGCCCCTCATCCTGATTATCCGGGCCCGCGGTTCACTGATCCCAATGTTTATGGCTTCATGTACCCGGATGGAGTCGACCCTTATGGCACTTTTACCTCCGCCGCCGGGGACGATGAAGATCAGGAGGCGGGACCCTCTGGTGCACCGGACAGTTGATGGGTGGTGGTTGATAGTTCGTTTTATCTTGTGTGGTCCTTCGGGGACTTTGTTAGTATGTTTTAATTATGTTTACTGTTTGTTTTGGTGTGGTCCTTTACGGACTTTTCAGTTCTGACTTGTGTTTGGGCTTTGACAGCCCCCTTATTGTACCCATGTTTTAAAATTTCAATGAATGCATTCTACTTCTCCATTTCTCTTCTTTACTTTACTGCTTTTAGTTCTCTACCATCTTGATTAAATGACAAAGGGGAAGAAATCATAGTGAGGGGGAGAGCTGTAATTACGGGGGAGCTTCTTTTTTTGTCAATTATCAAAATGGGGGAGTTTGTTGGCACATCTATTTTGATACATTGATCACATTAACCCCTGTATCTCTTTTAGTCTCCGCTTTTCACAGGCACTTGCGTTCTTACATTTCTCCAGTATCAAGATGACGTTTTACTACAAGGACGTTGGAGTAAACAATGCAAAACCCTGCTTAAAAGTCTACATAGAAGATGGCGGTTCCTGCTCTTTAAGAGTCTGTATTCTACTAGGAATCCATGTACGTACTTTGCTAAGATGACATTTATAAAGATAGAAATGGTGAAGAAGTCATTCAGAGGAGACGAAAAATCTGACGGATTTCCTGATAAATCTGCCGGATTATCCGACCTCTCACAGCAAGTATGTAAGGAGAAGTTCGGATAATCCGACGGAAATTCGCGGAAATCCGACGGATCATCCGAACCCCTCACAGCCAGTATGTGAGGAAAAGTTCGGATAATCCGACGGAAAACCGCAGAAATCCGACGGATCATCCGAAACCCTCACAGCAAGTATGTGAGGAGAAGTTCGGATAATCCGACGGAAATCCGCGGAAATCTGGCGGATCATCCGAACCCCTCACAGCAAGTTTGTGAGACCACAGTTCGGATCATCCGCCGGACTTCCGCTAAAATCCGACGGATAATCCGCCTGACCTTTTTGCAACTTGAAATTCAAATCCAACGGCATCTGACAGATGCATTTAATGCATCCAACGGCTCTTTTTATGACCGTTACTGTTGAACGGATAATCCGACGGATTTTCGCGGAAATCCGGCGGATAATCCGCTCGACGGCTGTATTGCCTTTATGATGTTGGATTTGTATAAAAGAGGCTTTGTCTCTCCTCTTAAAGGCTATCTCTTCCAAGCTTTAAATTTTCTCAACTACCAAAGAGCTTCACCATTACTACTCTACCTAATCTTCAATTGTCATCCAACCCAAAGTGCTAGAGTGTCTCAAGAGCTTTTACTTTCGATCTTCAAGTGTTTAGAAGATCAAAGCATCCTTTCCTTTTCGTAGAAGTTGGCGAGCCTTCGTAAGAAAACTCGTGTGTAGAAGTTGGCGAGTTCTTCGGATCCAAACTCGTGTTGAAGTTGGCGAGTTCTTCGGATCCAAACTCGTGTGTACTATTTGCATAATAGTGGATTAAAGCCGGAGAGAGTTCCGGGACTGGATTGCCTCAAAAGAGGATACCAGGATACATCCTTGTTTTGATCTTTCTACTCTTCACTCTTAAATTGCTTTTATTGCATCATCTGTTATAGTTTAATTTTATTTCCCTATTCACCCCCCCCTCTAGGGTTCTATATATATATATATATATATATATATATATATATATATATATATATATATATATATATATATGGGAGCGGATCAAAAGCCCCCCTTAGAAAATCCCCTAAAAAACCCCCTCACTCTAATTCGTAATATTAATGTTAATATTAATGTTAATGTTAATATTAATGTTAATATTAATGTTAATATTAATGTTAATGTTAATATTAATTTTTTTTTTATTTTTTTATATTAATGTTAATGTTAGTATTAATGTTAATGTTAATATTAATTTTAATGTTAAGTTTAATGTTAATTTTAGTATTTAATGTTAATATTAACATTAATATTAACATTAACATTAATATTAACATTAAATTACGGATTAGAGTGAGGGGAGTTTTTAGGGGCTTTTCTAAGGGGGGCTTTTGATCCGCTTCCTATATATATATATATATATATATATATATATATATATATATATATATATATATATATATATATATATATATATATATATATATATATATAAACCTTTTTTCTGAATTATTAACCCAGTCAGCCCCCAACCCTGCCCACATGTTGGTGCCCAGGCTGAACCGCCTCTTTCCCTATATTTATATGTTATATTTTAGGTTATCAAAAACCCTATTTTCTTGGCCGAATTTGAGAGCTTTTGATTTTCGGAGTCTCCCAAGTTTCCGAAGCGATTGCCGCCAACCCCGATGTGCTTTTCGTGCGCCATTTTTTTTATTGGAAGCGTATTGAGGTATAGTTTCTGAATATCTAATTTATTTTTATATTTTCTCAACCTAAATTTCTAAAAAAATCGTAAAGTGCTAGTTGTCCGAAATTTGACACGTTTCGGCGTTTTCGAGATTTCGGGAGAACTAGGAATCAGAATCACGAACCGTTTGAAGTTTCGAAAATCTAACACAGAGCTCTACGACATATATTTTTCCCAAAAATTAATTGTTTCATCTAATATTTATATTAATTCGTAGAACTTAGTTTTGTTAATAAATTATTGATTTAGTCACGGTTAGCCATAACGGCAATATCTTTTGACCAAAGCGTGATTTTGGGACGCAGTCGATTCCAGTACCCTCATGGCACTGAAATCTACTTGGGTGAACACCCATGTCATATATTTTGTGTCGTTTGACTACTTAGTCATCAATGAGCCTCAATTTGTGTGCCACGGATTTCGAATTAGAAACCGTGATCTTCCTTGGCTAAAAATTAGTATTTAATTTTAATTCCAGAATTATATTAGAATAAATTAGATTTTTAGATGATTTATTTTAGAATTAAATAGGATTAATTATGTTAAACCATTAGCCAATTTCTAGAATTTTTTAGAGTGGAATTTTCATAATCTAACTTATGGTTATTTATGTGACGGGTTAGATCGATCTACGACGTTTGAGTTGTGACTTCATCATCTAACGGAGCAAGGCAAGTATCACTATGACCTATGTTGCCTTTATTCTATGCTGCATGTTATTCTTCTCTTTTAACTGTTAATCTTATCTTTCTATTACTGTGCACGAGAGTTATACTTGTTGTTACACATGTTCACTAATACTTTTCCTTCAATGTCCAATTTTTAATATTTAATGTTCAATGTTTAAGTTTAAAGTTAATGTTAAAGTGATCATGCTTACTTGTGAGAGAGTCGGGAGGGGGAATACAACTAGTATGCATGTGGTCTACGCAATGTACAATTCTTTCCCAATGTCAATGTTGATAGCAGTCGTTGTACCTCTCGTACCGACTATCGGATGTCTTAACCCGTCCACATGCGGAGCAATTGTATTCTAGAACACACAATACATATGATTTGATTCAAGTTGGTATATGGTCCATTGGTTTATATTAGTCATTCTTTTATATTATTTTCGTGTCTTAATTATACCTTCAACTATTCCATGTCATAATTGTATTCTCAAACTATTTTCCAAGATATAGAGGTTTTTTTGGTATCATGTTATATTCAACCTCTTTATTATTTTTTGCGTGCTTGTATATTATATTGTGTAGCGTAGTGTTATGGTGATCTTGCTCCAATCCTGACTGGATAACTATTTTTTCAGCTTTAGACGACGTGATTTGCCTCGAGGTTTATGGTGCGTATCTTGGTGACACTAACGTTACCAATGTGTGGTTGCTTCTTCTGATGCGGAGTAGCATATTTCTTCCTTATGCTCTTTCGTGTTATACTTAGCTAGTGAGCTTAGCGGACTTTAGTTCAAGTTGTTTTATATTTATTTTTAGCGAGTTTGTTTCTGAGACTATCTCATTAGAGTGTGGGGGTTTCTGGCATATGTCAAGCTTCCAGATCTGAAGATTCAGAAGCTTGGGACAAGGACTACTAAGACGATCTTCTTGGGGTATGCCGAGAAGAGTGATGTTCGGAGATTTCTTGATACTTAGTCAAATCATATCATTGAATCCCGTAATGCAGAATATTTTGAAGACAAATTTGCAAGACACAAGAATATTGTTCTTGCGGATGTACCGGAGAACAATGAGGGTGCACATAAAACTGAAGTCTTCAATGAAGATGTGGTCCAAGAAGATGTTGTTATTGAAACAACGGATGAACCAGAACTCGCTGAGCCGTCAGCGAAGCGTGTGAGGAGGCCGAAGGACTTCAGAAGTGACTTTGTCACCTATCATGTGGAAGCAGATCCGCTTATCTATGATGAGGCGATGAAGACCAGAGACGCAATTTTCTGGAAGGAGACGATTGACAATAAATTTGATTCCATCACCTCAAATAATACTTGGGTGTTGGTTGATCTTCCTGAAGGAGTAAAATCCATCGGATGCAAATGGATCTTCAAGAAGAAGATAAAAGCAGACGGAACTATTGACAAGTTCAAGGCTAGGTTGGTAGCCAAGGGGTTTTCTCAGAAGCAGGGAATTGACTACTTTGACACGTATGCTCCAGTAGTCCGGATGACCACCATCAGAATGTTGATTTCTCTCGCAGCAATACATAAGATGGTGATACATCAGATGGATGTGAAAACGGATTTCCTAAATGGCGAGCTGATCGAAGAGATTTACATGCAACAGCCAGAGGGATTTGTCGTCAAGGGTCTTGAAGACAAATTCTGAAGTTGGTGAAATCTTTGTACGGTCTTAAACAGGCTCCCAAGATGTAGCATGAGAAATTTGACAAAGTTATAAGGTCAAATGGCTACATGGTCAGCGAGACGGACAAGTGTGTTTACACGAAGTTCGCTGATGGAAGAGGTATAATCGTTTGTTTGTACGTGGACGACAGGCTTATCCTAGGTACGGATATGGGTTGTGTCACTGAGACAAAGAAATTCATCTCGAGCAAGTTCAGTATGAAGGACTTGGGGGACGCTGATGTGATCTTAGGGATCAAGATTATCCGGACAGACACTGGACTAGCGCTGTCATAGTCTCATTATATTGAGAAAATGATCACTCATTATGGGTATCGAGATCTTCCAGGAATCGATACGTCGTACAAGTGTAATCTGAAGCTGAAGCCTAATTCAGGAGAAAGCGTCAGGCAGCTGGAGAATGCAAGCGTAATCGGGAGTTTGATGTATGCTACTACTGCCATAAGACCTGACATAGCTTTTGCCATGCGAATACTGAGTCGTTTCACGAGCAACCCAGGTCTTGAACACTGGAAAGCTGTGAAACGGGTTATGAGATATCTCAAGAAGACTCAGACATATGCACTGTACTACAACGGAGATCCGCCGGTAGTGGAAGGCTTCAGTGATGCCAAATGGTGCTCAGAGGTGGAGAGCGAGAGGGCCACAGGTGGATTCATTTTCACAATGGATGGAGCTGCTATATCGTGGAAGTCGAAGAAGCAGACTATGCTCTCACGGTCATCCATGGAATCTGAGTTCTTTGTACTTGATACCGCAGCCGAGGAAGCAGAATGGCTTCGGGAGCTCATGTATGATCTTCCAGTGGTTGGGGCGCAAATACCGGCGATACCGATATACTGCGACAACCAGGCTACTGCGGCGGTGGCATCAAATGACCTCTTCAACGGAAAGAAGAGGACTGTGCGGTTGAAGCACAGGGCAGTACACGATCCTATCAAGAGATGTGTTATTGCAGTGATTGATGTTCGGAGTCAAGAGAACATGGCGGATCCGTTCATCAAGGGCCTCAAGTGCCAGCTGGTCGATGACACAACTTGTAAAATGGGCTTGAAGGCATTCTGATATTGTATTATTGTATTCCTACCATAAAGTTTTATGCTAATAGTTCAAAGAAAAATCTACTAGGCATCTAGCTTTTGGTTCAAGGGAGGACCACTAATCGGAAGAATTCAGGAACGGTGGGTACATGTTCTATTGGGCATGAAGAGGTTTCGGACCTACAACCACTGTTGTCTACTGTTATTTTCTACAAAAAATGGATCCTGTGGGAAGGTTGGCTTAAATGCCTTAATGAGTTCTCAGGCAGAGTGAATGCCTGGTGTGCTTTACAGGAAGCACGGTAGAACAGCACTACAAGGAGTGGAACTCCATGCTACTGTGGGATAACTCCACCATGAGGTTTCCAGGCATGGGGTAATGCCTCGGCCTTGCTAGCCAAGTTACAGCGGCGTAGCACCACAAATAGGCAGTTAGCATAATATTGTATGTTAAAATAAAGAGGGGTGTAGTCAGCACTACAAAGAGGAGGAGTTCCTCAAGTTACAGTGGCACGACACCACGATGAGGTACCCGGTTAGGGATAAAGCCTCGGCCTTGCAAGCCATGTCGTTGCGGCGTAACACCGCAAGGAAGCCTAAGGCTTCATGTTAGGTAGTTTGGCACTACAAAGAGGCGGTTGCCTCATGCTACAGTAGTATGACACTACGATGAGGTTTCCGGTACGGGGTAAGGCCTCGGCTTTAAGCCATGTCATAGCGGTATAGCACCGCAAGGGAAGCACAAAGCGCTTCATGCCATGTCTCTTTATAATGAACTTACCTATAATGTATGGACAAAGAGATATCAGGCCGTCTCTTGAGGGTAAACTTGTAGACGTCCAAAATTATACACTGAAATCAGGCTAGCACAGGGCCTTTAATGTGTAGCCAGAAGCACATATAACTACATTATATGAGTGGAAAAAATTTCAGCTATGGTACAGAATTCAAGGCTTAGTCCATTCTTGTATTATATTCTGTTGTTTGACCCATGCGGAAAGATTCAAGTCGTCAGCGACATCTCTCCTAATGCATGATGGACAGTTACTGTGGGGAACAATTATACCCAAATATAGAGATATGTGGGGGATTATTGGGTTTTGGCCTTTTCATTGTGAATTTTAGTCCCACATCGGCTAAGCCAAAGGAGTTGTATCTCTATATATTTTCTATGCTATTTTAGAGATGCACATGTGGTGTGGAGGTGCACATGGGTGTGCCATGTGGGGTTATTTTTCTAATGGGAAAAAGGTTAAATCAACAATTGAAAGCATTCATATTTTTTTCTCTTGGGAAATTTATTTCCATGGGAGCTAAGCCCCGTAGGGGCTTAGCGACTCGGACTCGGATACGGACACGGGCTCGGGCTCATGAGGCGTAATATGGCATTTTGTTGGCGCACTTTGCACTTAGCGGTGCATAGTGCCCTTAAGTTGTGCACGGCCAGGTTGCGCGGCCAGGTTGCGCAAGCCAGGTTGCGCGGCCAGGTGCGCTGCCAGGTTGCGCAGCCCAGGTTACGCGACCAGGTGCGCGCCCAGTGGCGCAACCAGTTGCGCGCACAGGTGCGCGCCCAGTTGCGCAGGTGGCGCAGGGTACGCAGGGAGCGCAGGTGGCACAAGTGGCTCAGTACGCATTTGGCACGTGGTGTACAAGGCGTACGGGGTGCGCAACTTGCTTCAGATCGTGCCTGTGCATGATCTGAACGGTTACTGCACGTTCGGAGTAGTTATTACCACGTCCCGAATGTTGTGCTAACCGGGCAGTTGCTACTCGGGCCTATAAAAGGTCTCTTCTCTGTCACATGTATAGATAGAGGCATATATAGAGAGTTACAAAAATTTACAAGTGTTTCTTAACACAAGTTGTAATGCCCCAGTCCCAAAATACGTAGGACTAAGAACATAGACATGCCAGCTGTAGATATACAAAAAATACTCTAATGTATGGAATTCTCGTATAAATACATAAGCTGTAAAATGTAGAGAACCAAGACATGCTAAATCTTATCCACAAATATATAATAAAATAAAGATAGAATCAACTTGAATAGTTATGGTACAATTGTTGGGCGGAGACAAAGTCAACTACCAACTAATTTAAATAAGTAAGAACTGTACAAGAAAATGATTGGTCGAGCAAAGGAGATGACGATCCAAAAAGTAACATCTCGAAAAATAGAGCGCAAGTCATGGCCATAGCTAGAGCACCTGCAGAAATCATAAGACACACCTGCAGAGATAACCAGGTCCTCAGAGGAACGTAACAAGACACATAATATCATGCCAATAAACTGAATAATAAGCTCAACAGAAAAGTATGCATGAGTAAAGGTTCCTAACCATTCTATGTGATATGCACTGTGAGAAGACAACGTTCTACGCAGGAGCTTAGGTGTTCAGCATAGATGGAGAGAGAGTGGTAGTAGGTAGCGCTCATAAGAGACACTATCGACCATGGACAGAAAGTAGCTCTCATACGAGAACAATCGGCCCCGGGACAGTAAGTAGCGCTCATACGAGACACTATCGGCCCAAATCTATGTGTGTACTGAACATATAGCCCTTACGCTAATAACTATCTTCCCCCCTCCCCATGATACTATACATGTGTCGACTCCACGACACTGTTTAATCCTTAATAACTGCCAAGTCTTCTACATAATCTATTAACAGTTATATCCTAACGCACGGCCTGTACGCGCCAATGATCAGTCAGCACGCAAGTTCACATCTATATGCAACTCACAACTCACACACAATCCGTGGCACATCGTGACAGTTTATGAGATGCACTAAACATACGGTGGTCCCTTAACTCTAAGCCAATTGTATAAAGTATAATAATTTGCATCTATATATAGTTTTGAAAGAACAACATAAAGAAAAAGTATGCATGATATTGAGCAAAAAATTAAACAGTAAAGGCAAGGTGTCTTGCCTGAGGTTATGTGCAAAAAGAGAATAATCTCGTAGCTCGAACCGGCAAATAAACAAAGCAAGAAAAGCCAAATCTCGCAGATGACTCCGGATGCTGCAACAAACATCACGAACGAGTTTGGAATATAAGATATGCCTAGGAAACGCCTGTCCAAAAGTTAAATTCTGGAACAGGGGCAAAATCGTAATTTCGGGTCAAAACGATGTCCGCCGTTGGACCCGCTTTGCACCGAAATGCACGCCAGAACCTACGGTCTCTAAAGTCGTCAAACTACATGTCTATAAATTTATTTTGATGAGACGAACCCAATGGTATGTCCAATTTTGGATTCCGGTGGGCCATGCACAAAATCGCCCGTTGAGTGGGATTGTGGGCCCGCTAAATTGGCGTCCCGATCAACCTTCTCAGAATCGGACCAAACTTGGCTCACAGGACCAGAAAAATATTTCAAGCCCAATGGCGCAAGTTTCATCGCGATATGATGAGTGTGCACAAAGTTGCGACTTAATTTACAAAGGGTCGATACGGGGCATCTCGACGGATACGCACTGATTTCGTCGCGCACATGCAACAAAATCGGATTCCGTCAGTTCCCACACGTCGACAACATCCATACGCGCCTTTCGATGCGTATAATGCACGACCACGTCGCCCGGTTTGTAGGGGCGTGTAACACCCAGTTTTCTGAAATTGGGATATTTTGAAAATTTATTATTTTTATTATTAAATAATGGTGATTTAGTCATGTTATGAATTTTGGTGATTTTTAGATAGTTTAAAACTATTTTCTAATTCATGGCTTATGACTTTGTGATTTTACTAGTATAACCCTAGTGTAAATCCTAGAGATTTCATAACCTAGAGACTAACCATGACCATGTAAGCCTAACCATGTGATTAGGATATCAAATTACCACTTTTTAGTCAAAAGGGTATTTTGGTAATTTATTAGAATTTATTTGGATTTATGTAATTTATTATTCTTTAATTAGTTGATTAGTGCCATGATTAGTCCCTAACCTAGTTTACCCTAATCTAGAGATTAGTCACTAACCTAGGAGGCTAATGTTAGATATTAGCTTTATGTGTAAATATCTAGGTTTGATAATATCTAGATATTTTACTTTTAGATATTTTCTAGAAACCTAAATATCTATCTACTTGGTCCAAGACTTAGAAGCTAAGTTAGCAAGGTGGATGAACCCTAAATATCTACCCCCCCCCCCCCCCCCCCCCCCCATGGCAGCCAACCCTACCCCCTTCCATATAAACACACCACCCTCCATTCAAGCCTCATTTACATACACCTAAAACCTAGTTTTTTTCCTACAACTTCACACCCTCACCATTCAATCAATTTAGCTCCAAATTGAGCCTAGTTTCTTGCATTAGACTCCCCTACACTAGAGGATACCAATTGTGGCTTGCTAGCAAGGATTTGTGAAGCTTTGGACATTAGGAGTTGAAGGAGGATTTCATTCAAATATGTCTATATTTGAGGATTTTGCACTCATAGGTAAATATCCTCAAACCTAGTTAATATTGTGTTCTCTTCATAATTGTATGCATATAGGTAAACCCTAGCTGTGTGTCAAGTTTGGTAGGAAATAGGTTTGGTTTGGTGTCCGTATCGGACACGTGTCTGTGTTTAAATTATAGTATTTGGTGAAATGTCACTTAGAAATAAAAGTTGTTATTTTCTAAAACAAATTGCATATTTGGGTAGCCCTTAGCATGCTGATCACGAAACACTAAGACTGAGCACGTTATCGTGTCGTGTCCGTGTCCAAAATGGACACGAACACGCTGTGCACACACAGTGCACTGTGCCCTGCTACCCGACCCCCTTTTCTCCCTCACCTGGACACGTGGACACGTGAAACTTGACACAAACCTAGGGGCAATGTCTGACAAGACATCCCCAAAGTTTCGTGTCAAGTCGTGTCGTGTCGAGCGAGAAAGTCGACAAGTACTGACCATACACTGCACTGCACGAACACGTTTTTTCTCACTGACACGCGAGTCGTGTCGACTCTAGACACATTGTGGACACCTCGTGGTGACACGAGCGTGTAGCCCAATACGTGGGCTACACGTGGACATGACCACGTGGCCCTACGTGGCGTGTGTCGTGTCTACTAGACACGTGTACCGCTGCACGACGCAGCGTAAACAGCGTGTATTAGTCGAGAAAACCCGACTGATACGGGCCTCGTGTCGACACTGTGTAACACTTGGACACGAGACAGACACTGGAACACCTAGCCTGACCCTGGGTGAACCTACACACATGTGCACGAGACACGAGGACACGTGTGCCGTGTCCTACACGCGTGTGCACCTTAGCACGACACTGTGCACTGTCAATTTACCCGATTTGGGTTTTAGACTCCTGGACACGCCGTATCATGTCGTGGTGGACTCCCATGGACACACACGACACGTACACGTGTGGGGACACGATTACCAACCACCACTTTGGCATCTTAGCTAGGTTTTGTGTGTTAAAATTGGTTTCCCCTACTGTTCAGAAATGAACAGTATTCCCTGTTTATTTTTAAGTATTTTATAATGAATTTTAAATCGATTTTTATGTATATGTATGTATGTTTGTGTGATATACATAATATATGTGTATGTGTATGTTATGAGTGTGTAGGTGTGTGTCTTAGAGTATATGGATATGTATATTGTAGATATGTGTGTGTATATGTATATATGCATATATGTATGTGTGTGTGTTCCTCCCTATCTCAGTTTCCTGAGAATCAACCCCCCCCACTGTCACAGTGACACTCTTCTCTCTCTCTCTACCTATATATGTATGTATGTTATATATGTATAAAATATATAATATATAATATTATATATATATATATATATATATATATTATATATATATATATATATGTTATATATAATAGGGTATTATATATATATATATATATATATAATATATATATATATATATATATATATATTATATATATATATATATATATATATATATATATATATATATAGTTGAATATGTGTATATATATATTATCTATATATATATATATATATATAATATATATATATATTATATATATATTGATATGGTTAGGCATAGTTGGATAATATGGTATATATATATTTGATATGTATATATATATAAAATATATATATATATATATATATATATATATATATATATATATTATATATATATATATATATATGTGATATGCCTTGGTATTATATATATATATAGTTGACTATATAAATTAGATATGTACATATATGTATATAGACTGATATCTTAGACTATGGCCTATGTGTATATAGGTAATGTATATAGTCATAATGCCCTAGGATTACTAGCCTATGGTTAGTAGCAAGTTAGAATTGACCAATAGGCTTAGTAGACCTGTGACTAGATGGTTGGCCCTTGTTGACCATTGTTGACCAAAGTCAACTATAGGTCAACCTTGACTAGAATGGACTGGATGGGTATAGAAGGACTAGTTGACTAAGATTGAGTAAACCCTAGACTTTAGCTAGCTATTTGAGTTTGACCTATATGTGAGTGCCCTAAGTATATAAGGGTATTTGTGTGACTTGGGTTATATGGATAGTTACATGTCAATTAAGATATGTATGGGGTTAAGTGAGATACTTAGAGTTGAGTCATGACTTGAGTTGGAGAATGGGATTAGCTTGATTACAGGATTAAGGTTGGTATTGTACTATATATATTTTGTGTGATATACTTGTATAGATAATTGGTTATACCTTAACATTGTGGTATAGTATCTAGGTATCCTAAAACATGTTAGCCTATGATTGGTTTGAGATAGCCTTAAAGAGTTGACCATTGACCTAATTACCTTATTGACTAATCTATAATTAACCAAAATCTTAGTTAGTCTAGACTTTGACCTAGTTTGACCATTATTGACTAAACCCTAGATAACTTGACTAGTTTGGCTAGAATGTTTGACCAAGAGTTGACTTTAACCTAGATTAGACTTGTTTAACCTTGTTTGACCTAGTATGACTTAGTTTAACTTCTTGTGACCTAATATGACTTGATTTGACTTAGTTTGACTGTAGTGTTGACCTAGTTTAACTTTGACCTAGATTGGCTTAGAAATCATGTAGATTGTATTGTATCTTACATTTACCTTTATTTTAGATATGTCATAACTATATTGCTCTATTTTAGGACATTGTGACCCTGGTACAGACATCTGATATTACACTACTCTTTTCAGAGTATCAGGCGAGTACATTCTCTGATAGTTCTCTCATTTATTTGTCAATTACTGTATTTCAGTTCTAGTTAGTTCTATATGATTCTCTGTATCAACACGTATGGATATTTCTAGATTCATGTATGGACACATACCTTACTTGCTGGCCTCTATTACTTGAGTCATTGGAATCATTCCGGAATCATTTCTGGAATCATCATGTATTGGCCAGACTCATCTCGATTCTTTTGTCGATTTTGGATTCACTTGCTGGGCGGGAAAATATTGAGTAAGACATGTAGACATACCCCAAATCCGGAATCTCCCACAGGAATCTACCGGAAGCATAGCCATCTCTTGCCTGATCAGTGAGAGATGTGCCTGATATCTACAGCCGTTTACATGTCGACCTCGGTATTTTAAAACACACTGTTAGATCATAGTTGGACTCACCCTGGATTCATTGATCACTGTTGGAATCGTCTTGTACTGGAAATCATCTGGTATCGGATTATATGGACTAGACTCACACTGGGATTACATTAGACTTATATCGTACTGTCTGGACTCATACATGTTATTCTAGTTCAGTTAGCTTTTATTACAGTCTTCATTGCCATGACTCTTCTCTTGTTTTAGTTACCTTTCTTTTCTTGTATCTTACTATTTCTCTATGCCATCATTACCTGTATAAAACTGTCATGCTCATCAATAAAACTGTCTATAACTGCTTTATAGTTCTTTGTCATTTACTTGGATTTTTCTAGATGAGTTGTACTCGTTCCCGTCCTGATTGGACCTGTTGAAAATATTACAGATGATAATCTTGAGGACACATGTCCTACTTACCATGGACCTGGCGAGGGATTAGCTACCTTTGGTTCCGACTCTCAAGAGTGATTCAGGAGATTAGCTAGTAGACTACTTTAGCTTTCATGTTTTGACTTGTTGTATTAAAGTTAAGTTATTGAGTTTGTATTAAGTTGGTTTGAGACATTGTTGTATTATTTTAGTAGTTAGTTGTTGTTGTCTTTAATTCCTTAGGTATGACTTCTGTGTTTTCTTATCGTGTTTTAGACTGTGATTGAGTATATCATATCCTTTACTTGTCCTCCATTCGGAGCTGATATCTGGACAAGTACTTTTTATACACTGCATGAGATTAGTTAGCAACCTAGAACAGCTTACTACCGCCGACACTGCGACGTAGGCTGGATGTACCTACTTCTCGTGCCCCTACACAGGGTACGGGTCGTGACACGTTTTTAGTGGTGGCCCATGCAGGTCGAGAGTCGCATTAGTGCGATATCGTGGTAGTACGGCGACTTAGTTGTACTGCTGCGAGCCTGCGATAGGATTGAGAGATAGGATTTAACGGAGAGGTTACTCAATCACAGTTAGGACTACTTGAGAGATTCCTGGACGACCCTTGAGAATCTCATTATGAACTTCAAATTGAAAATCCTTTTCCCTCTTGTTTTGATTCACCCTCACTCCTTGATGTTTAAGGAATCTTGTACTATTAACTTCCTTCATCATTATCCTTACTTATATTTTGTCTATCTTATGTTGCTAATTTAGCACCAGTTTTGCAAGCTGATCTTTTCGAGCTTGATCATGACATATTTTATTAGGGGCCGACACCCACTAACATATTATCTAATCAGAACCGGTGCATGATGGTCTGATCAACTTATTGCACTTTGGTTCGCTTCTCATATATATTAATTCGACATGGAGGGAGACATAGTTAAATTTGCCCTAGAGTCTCATCCACGACAGTTTTGGCAATTCTCTTTTGAATTATTCTATCGCCTATGAACCATGTATTGTGCTTAATAACATCGTCTTTGAACTCATTATTGTTTTGCCTTTCATATATTTCAGATGGAAAAGGCACTGTACTTGATAGATCAACCCAAGGTATCATATTTAGTTTCCCTATCTAAAGGAAGAAATTGCCTTATTCTATATCCTTGCATCATCCTTTAAATTCTAATTCTTTGATCGTGACCAGTTGACCGGGTCATCCTCCTTATCATCCAGTGTTTGGGGTCTTATTCAATTGAATTAATTCAATTGTGATATGGATATCAAATCTTGGATACTCGTGCTCAGACTTCAATGGCATCGTTCTCCATCTTGTCCAAACTTTGATATATCCTGAAATTGATCAACTTAGATCGTGCCAGGACTAAATCTTCTTTATATATTGTGTTATTGGATTTCTATGCAATTGACACTCGTGCCTTAAACCTTCGATTTGATCATCTTTGGAATAGTAATCCTTCATAATTAATTCCTAGTTGTCTTTACCAGTTTCATATAGGATGGTAGACTGTCCCTTTGCACCTCCTGTTGAGGGTGCTAGGCCACCTGTAGCTCAGCACCAGAGGGGTGGAGCTTTTGCGATGACGGTCGAGGAGACCAACGCTGCAGGTGACGGGTTAGCAGGTTTGTCTTTCCTGTCCTTCATTTCCCATCTTGTTGTATGATTCCATTAGTACCAGTCAGGATATGCTTGTGATGTGCTAGATAGTATAGTTACCCTATTCAAGACTGTGAAATCACGACCAGTAGGACTATGATTGCATGTTATCTTTTGACTCTGATTGACTGGGGGTTTGACCTAGAAGGAGTACGACCATCTTAATTTCGAGGACGAAATTTTTCTAAGGAGGGTAGACTTGTAACACCCAATTTTTTGAAATTGGAATATTTTAAAAATTTATTATTTTTATTATTAAATAATGGTGATTTAGTCATGTTATGAATTTTGGTGATTTTTAGATAGTTTAAAACTATTTTCTAAGTCATGGCTTATGACTTTGTGATTTTACTAGTATAACCCTAGTGTAAACCCTAGAGATTTCATAACCTAGAGACTAACCATGACCATGTAAGCCTAACCATGTGATTAAGATATCAAATTACCACTTTTTAGTCAAAAGAGTATTTTGGTAATTTATTAGAATTTATTTGGATTTATGTAATTTATTATTCTTTAATTAGTTGATTAGTGCCATGATTAGTCCCTAACCTAGTTTACCCTAATCAAGAGATTAGTCACTAATCTAGGAGGCTAATGTTAGATATTAGCTTTATGTGTAAATATCTAGGTTTGATAATATCTAGATATTTTACTTTTAGATATTTCCAAGAAACCTAAATATCTATCTACTTGGTCCAAGACTTAGAAGCTAAGTTAGCAAGGTGGATGAACCCTAAATATCTACCCCCCATGGCAGCCAACCCTACCCCCTTCCATATAAACACACCCCCCTCCATTCAAGCCTCATTTACATACACCTAAAACCTAGTTTTTTCCTACAACTTCACACCCTCACCATTCAATCAATTTAGCTCCAAATTGAGCCTAGTTTCTTGCATTAGACTCCCCTACACTAGAGGATACCAATTGTGGCTTGCTAGCAAGGATTTGTGAAGCTTTGGACATTAGGAGCTGAAGGAGGATTTCATTCAAATAGGCCTATATTTGAGGATTTTGCACTCATAGGTAAATATCCTCAAACCTAGTTAATATTGTGTTTTCTCTTCATAATTGTATGCATATAGGTAAACCCTAGCTGTGTGTCAAGTTTGGTAGGAAATAGGTTTGGTTTGGTGTCCGTATCGGACACGTGTCTGTGTTTAAATTACAGTGTTTGGTGAAATGTCACTTAGAAATAAAAGTTGTTATTTTCTAAAACAAATTGCACATTTGGGTAGCCCTTAGCATGCTGATCACGAAACACTAGGACTGAGCACGTTATCGTGTCGTGTCCGTGTCCAAAATGGACACGAACACGTTGTGCACACACAGTGCACTGTGCCCTGCTACCCGACCCCCTTTTCTCCCTCACCTGGACACGTGGACACGTGAAACTTGACACAAACCTAGGGGCAATGTCTGACAAAACATCCCCAAAGTTTTGTGTCAAGTCGTGTCGTGTCGAGCGAGAAATTCGACACGCACTGACCATACACTGCACTACACGAACACGTTTTTTCTCACTGACACGCGAGTCGTGTCGACTCTAGACACGTTGTGGACACCTCGTGGTGACACGAGTGTGTAGCCCAACACGTGGGCTACACGTGGACTTGACCACGTGGCCCTACGTGGCGTGTGTCGTGACCACGAGACACGTGCACCGCTGCACGACGCAGTGTAAACATCGTGTATCAGTCGAGAAAACCCGACTGATACGGGCCTCGTGTCGACACTGTGTGACACTTGGACACGAGACAGACACTGGAACACCTAGCCTGACCCTAGGCGAACCTACACACGTGTGCACGAGACACGAGGACACGTGTGCACGAGACACGAGGATACGTGTGCCATGTCCTACACGCGTGTGCACCTTAGCACGACACTGTGCACTGTCAATTACCCGATTTGGGTTTTAGAATCCTGGACTCGCCGTGTCGTATCGTGGTGGACTCCCATGGACACACACGACACGTACACGTGTGGGGACACGATTACCAACCACCACTTTGGCATCTTAGCTAGGTTTTGTGTGTTAAAATTGGTTTCCCCCACTGTTCAGAAATGAACAGTATTTCCTGTTTATTTTTCAGTATTTTATAATGAATTTTAAATCGATTTTATGTATATATGTATGTATGTTTGTGTGTATATACATAATATATGTGTATGTATATGTATATGAGTGTGTAGGTGTGTGTCTTAGAGTATATGGATATGTATATATGTAGATATTTGTGTGTATATGTATATATGCATATATGTATGTGTGTGTGTTCCCCCCTATCTCAGTTTCCTGAGAATCAACCCCCCCCCCCCCTCCCCCACTGTCACAGTGACACTCTCACTCTTTCTCTCTCTCTCTCTACCTATATATGTATGTATGTTATATATGTATATAAATATATATGTTATGGTATATATTATATATATATATATATATATATATATATATATATATATATATATATATATATATATATATATGTTATATATATATATATAAGGGTATTATATATAATGGGATATATATATATATATATATATATAACATATATATATATATATATATATATATATATATATATATATTATATATATATATATATATATATATATATATATATATATATATATATATATATATATATATATATATATATGTGGTACTATATAGTTGAATATGTGTATATATATATATATATATATTGATATGGTTAGGTATAGTTGGATATATATGGTATATATATATTATATATATATATATATATATATATATATATATATATATATATATATATATATATATATATATATATATATATATATATATATGTGTGTGTGTGATATGGCCTTGGTATTATATATATATATATATATATATATATATATATATATATATATATATAGTTGACTATATAATTAGATATGTACATATATGTATATAGACTTGATATCTTGGACTATGGCCTATGTGTATATAGGTAATGTATATATGTCATAATGCCCTAGGATTACTAGCCTATGGTTAGTAGCAAGTTAGAATTGACCAATAGGCTTAGTAGACCTAGTTTGACTAGATGGTTGGCCCTTGTTGACCATTGTTGACCAAAGTCAACTATAGGTCAACCTTGACCTAGAATGGACTTGGATGGGTATAGAAGGGACTAGTTGACTAAGATTGAGTAAACCCTAGACTATTAGCTAGCTATTTGAGTTTGACCTATATGTGAGTGCCCTAAGTATATAAGGGTATTTGTGTGACTTGGGTTATATGGATAGTTACATGTCAATTAAGATATGTATGGGGTTAAGTGAGATACTTAGAGTTGAGTCATGACTTGAGTTGGAGAATGGGATTAGCTTGATTACAGGATTAAGGTTGGTATTGTACTATATATATTTTGTGTGATATACTTGTATAGATAATTGGTTATACCTTAACATTGTGGTATAGTATCTAGGTATCCTAAGACATGTTAGCCTATGATTGGTTTGAGATAGCCTTAAAGAGTTGACCATTGACCTAATTACCTTATTAACTAATCTATAATTAACCAAAATCTCAGTTAGTCTAGACTTTGACCTAGTTTGACCATTATTGACTAAACCCTAGATAACTTGACTAGTTTGGCTAGAATGTTTGACCAAGAGTTGACTTTAACCTAGATTAGACTTGTTTAACCTTGTTTGACCTTGTATGACTTAGTTTAACTTCTTGTGACCTAATATGACTTGATTTGACTTAGTTTGACTGTAGTGTTGACCTAGTTTGACTTTGACCTAGATTGGCTTAGAAATTATATAGATTGCATTGTATCTTACATTTACCTTCATTTTAGACATGTCATAACTATATTGCTCTATTTTAGGACATTGTGACCCTGGTACAGACATCTGATATTACACTACTCTTTTCAGAGTATCAGGCGAGTACATTCTCTGATAGTTCTCTTATTTATTTGTCAATTACTGTATTTCAGTTCTAGTTAGTTCTATATGATTCTCTGTATCAACACGTATGGATATTTTTGGATTCATGTATCGACACATACCTTACTTGCTGGCCTCTATTACTGGAGTCATTGGAATCATTCCGGAATCATTTCTGGAATCATCATGTATTGGCCAGACTCATCTCGATTCTTTTGTCGATTTTGGATTTACTTGCTGGGCGGGGAAATATTGAGTAAGACATGTAGACATACCCCAAATCCGGAATCTCCCACAGGAATCTACCGGAAGCATAGCCATCTCTTGCCTGATCAGTGAGAGATGTGCCTGATACCTACAGCCGTTTACATGTCGACCTCGATATTTAAAACACACTGTTAGATCATAGTTGGACTCACCCTGGATTCATTGATCACTGTTGGACTCGTCTTATACTGGAAATTATCTGGTATCAGATTATATGGACTGGACTCACACTGGGATTACATTAGACTTATATCGTACTGTCTGGACTCATACATGTTATTCTAGTTCAGTTAGCTTTTATTACAGTCTTCATTGCCATGATTCTTCTCTTATTTTGGTTACCTTTCTTTTCTTGTATCTTACTATTTCTCTATGCCATCATTACCTGTATAAAACTGTCATGCTCATCAATAAAACTGTCTATAACTGCTTTATAGTTCTTTGTCATTTACTTGGGTTTTTCTAGATGAGTTGTACTCGTTCCCGTCCTGATTGGACCTGTTGAAAATATTACAGATGATAATCCTGAGGACACATGCCCTACTGACCATGGACCTGGCGAGGGATTAGCTACCTTTGGTTCCGACTCTCAGGAGTGATTCAGGAGATTAGCTAGTAGACTACTTTAGCTTTCATGTTTTGACTTGTTATATTAAAGTTAAGTTATTGAGTTTGTATTAAGTTGGTTTGAGACATTGTTGTATTATTTTAGTAGTTAGTTGTTGTTGTCTTTAATTCCTTAGGTATGACTTCTGTGTTTTCTTATCGTGTTTTAGACTGTGATTGAGTATATCCTATCCTTTACTTGTCCTCCATTCGGAGCTGATATCTGGACAAGTACTTTTATACACTGCATGAGATTAGTTAGCAACCTAGGACAGCTTACTACCGCCGACACTGCGGCGTAGGCTGGACGTACCCACTTCTCGTGTCCCTACACAGGGTGCGGGTCGTGACAGGGCGCACGCCGTATCGGGGTATTTTTCTAATTTTTGAAAACAGAATTTATAGTTTTTCGAAAAACTTTAACAACGTGTAACTTTCTACATACTAGATAAAAAGTGATTCCATAAGGTGCGTTACTATTTTGGTTATATTGTCTTTGAATGACTTTAATTAGTTTCTACAAAATTCTATTGGACAGCGAGAAAAGTGGCCAACAAGTTGGTGTTTTGAAACAGTTTTTAATATTCCAGAAAAGTGGTTTTTCTCCAACTTTGCCTCGATTTTTCGAGCAAATTGGATGGCCATGTCGAAATCCACCTAGGGGATCTCGAAGAGGGTCATGTGGGCTTTCTACACAAATTTACGGATCTAAAAACGGAGTAGAATTGACAGAGAAATCGATCGGGGAAATGGGATACCTTAAAGTGGGAATCTGTTGTGGTGTTTGTTGTTGATGTCGCCGTGACGACCGGGAGACGGGGATGCTGTTGCTCCGGCGAGGCTGGCACGTACGCCAAGGAAAGGGAGGAAGATGAAGGAGAGAGGAGGAAGAAGATGGAGAAGAAATTAGGGTTTGATTTTTACTAAAACAAATATATATATAACTATATATATTATGTTAAAGGAGAGGAGGGGTGCGGCACCTTGTTGCTGCTACTGCTACTTACGTGAAAAAAAGTGGGGAGTTTTGCTCGGGATGGCTACAGTGCCGCTCCTATTTGCTTGGGTTGTCGGGTGGGGCCGACCACCCATTAACCTTTCTTTTTTTTTTTAACAATCTTATCTTATATATAGTTATCTATTTATATATATATATATATATATATATATATATATATATATATATATATATATATATATATATCCAAAAATACACCAAAAAAATCTATTTAAAATCCAAATACCATTTAAAAGTCAACTATCCAATTATTTAATATATTTGAGCGTATATATATAAATTTAACTCACAATAAATCAACTCAAAATTTTAAATAATATCTTAATAGAATAAAATATTTAATAAATTTTCAAAAAATAACTTTAATAATAATAATTTTATAAAATCGTCCCAATGGGTGAACTCATACCGTACACCCTCATCCGGGTCCAAAAATTGTAAAATTTTGTAAAATATTATTTTATTAATAAAATATAGACTTTTGTACCCAAAGTCAATAATATTCAACAAGTTTTAAAAAATAATTTCAAAATATTTGTACATACACAAAATATTTCTATATGGCCACCTTAGTCACCCCACATGCTCACATGGGCTTAAATTTGGTTCGGGCCCAATTCGGACTGAATTGGACAAACCGGATCATCTAAAAATTAATATATAAAATAATATCTAAATAAAATATTTTAAATACGTTATTTCATAACTGGGCCTGGTTTTCCTAGTTCGGACTGAACTATGGCTAAGCCTCCCACGACATGGCTAATATACTGGTCAAAGCACACTGCTACATCTTTCGTGCCAAAATTCATGGTCGCCTTGTGCTCAAAACACAACAATGGCTAAGGTCATTTTTAATAATTAATAAAAACCATAAATTGTATAAATTAAATTTGAAGTCTAATAAAATAATAAAAAATTTAAAAAAATAGGGGTTTTACATCCTACCCAACTTACAAGAATTTCGTCCTCGAAATTTAGGATTAATAGGGTAGATAGGGATGAGGGATAGGAAGAGTTTGTCAATACCAAAATATAATTTAATTTTGGTGGAGGCGATAAAACGGCGTTCAACACCACCATGTAATAGAAAATTGTGGAGTCGATATATACAAAAATATATCATGGTAATGGAATTGAATAAGGACCACTAGTGAAGGTAACAAAATTTTGAATATCCAATTTAGAAGAACATTAAGGAAGTGAGTAGACCACAGAAAATAAATTAGACAATTAGGAGATGTGATTCCTTAAGGGAGAACTGGATACTAATCGTCTTGGTCGAGGGTTTGATTAAGTGATGATTAGAATCACTCTCGTGCGTTCAAGAGGGGTTGGAAGGACACAATGAAATTTCTAGGATTGGGGAGAAGAAGATTTTAAGGTGAGGATATAGCCACATGAGTCGATCGAAGGCTATCTACATTTCGTGTATATAAAACTGATAAGACAGCTAAAGGTGATACTTTGAGTCTATCTATCAAGTACAGTGTCTGGTCTTTCTAAAGTAAGTGAAGTCCACAACAAAAAGAGTTCAAAGACGATGCTATTTAGTACGACATACGAGGTTCATAGGCGACAGAAATAATTCAAATGAGAGTTGTCAATGCTGTCGCGGAAGAGACTCTAAGGCAGGTTTAACTATGTCTCTATCCGTATAGAATAAGATATGATAAGCGAACCAAAGTGCAATAGGTTGATCAGACCATCATGCACCGGTTCTGATTAGACAATATATTAGTGGGTGCACCCAATAATATATGTCATGATCAAGCTTGATAACGAAATAAGCTTGCAAAACTGAAGCTACATTAGCAGCATGAGATAGTCAAAATATGAGCAAGGGAGGTACCGATGAAGGAAATTTAATTAGTCCAAGATCTTTTAAAATCAAGCCTTGCTCGAAGTGTGGGCCTCACGGTTGTCCTAGTGTTTCTTCATTTATGGCTTGGTAGACTAGATAAGGTAGGGTCCTCTAAATTTATAGTCTAAGTGAACTTACCAATGTGGTTCTCAAGGAAAAGGTTTGTTAGGTGGTGAGGTATTCTACCCAACTTACAAGAGTTAAACCAGTAGTGTGATGGGACCATGGGTCAAGCAATCAAGATAAAGTACAAGTTAGACATTTTAAGGAGACAAATAGAACACAATCACATATCGGGTCGAAAGAATTTAGTCAAGGTTGGATCTTTAATTCAAGTCCGAAAGTATCTTGGTATCATGGTAGAGGTTTTGGTTTAGACATTTCGACCAGAAAGTCATATTAAGAAAATGGTGTACAAGGAGACGTGTTTTGGTGGGACATGATATATCTACATGAAGGTAGGCTCGTCTAGGTCTTACATATGAAATTTGTTGAGAGGAAAAGTCTAGTGTTGTGCTCCAATATCCAAGTCATGGTAAGGGACGCCAAAAGATCTAAAATAGAAAGTGGGAGTTCATGAGGTGATAATTAATGCACAAAAATAAAGAAGGTCAAACTAAAGCATGAAATAAAATTAATTAAAGAATCCAGTAAAAATAATTTAGGAACACAATTCCGGAGGGAAGATAGTCTCCTAGATGAATACAGTTAAGGAACCATTAACTCATTATTCAAATTACAAATGGGTTAGAAGGTCGCAATTAAAAGATCTAGAATTGAAGGAAGGTCGAGTAAGTCGAGGTGGAAATACAGTCACATAGCTGGATAGATGACTAACAACACTTGTGCATATACTACCTTCATGGTCATGAGTGATACGACAATTTAGTGTAGAATATATCTATCTTATTTGGACTCTATTGGTTGTCCACCATTAAAATTTAACTTGAGTTTCCTCCAAAAGTTTCTTAATAAAAAAAAATTTAAAAAAATAAACCACAAAAATTTTGTATTCACTTTAAGATGTCCAATTTAATCATGCAAAAAAAATTTAAATCACTTTCATAAATCTCAAAGTAAGCTTTCATCACGTTACTACTAATTTTTCCAAAGTCTAATATTTTAAAATCCATAATAAGCTCAAGAGTTCATAAATCATGAATCTATAAAAAAAAATTTCCATAACCCATCAAATTTTAAAACACAAAATAACATTCAAATAACTCTCTAGATAAAATCCCTTGCATATAAAAAGCAATCTTTAAAATTTTAGCTCAATATTTAATGCACTTAACAATTTTACTTCTATTCATACTAAGTCATACCAACACAATCACAATTTTTAAATGGTAAATTTATTTGATCAATCAAACAACCTTATCACATCATTAATATATTTTTATTTTATTTCAAAAATTTGTGATATTAGTAATCCAATATTAAACTAAAATTTCAAATATCTTATCAGTCAAAAATCTTTTTTTTTCTTTTTTTTTTTTACGAAATTGATAACCAAATTCACAAATTTTAAAAAAAAACAAAATCTAAATAGATTTGTAAATCCTCAATCATAGGACACAATTTAAAATAAAAAAAATTCTCAAAAATTATTTTCATAACTTTTAAATATTTTAAACCAAAAATTTAGAAATCTTTACTTCCATTTAAAATTCAAAATTTACTAAACACGAAAATCGCAAGTTGTATGACGCAAATTTAAATAATTCCTTCTGTCACAATTAAAATCTAAGAACATTTTCAAACCAAATTTAAAACTGTTCAAAGGTGTATATCTATAATCCAATAATCATAAATATCACAACTCGAAATCAATTCAATTTTATATTTGTTCAAAGACGTATAGCTATAACCCAATACATCATAAATATCAAAATTCGAAAATCAAAACAATTTCTTAAATCAATTGTGTATAGATTCCAACTATTTTTCTGCAGCATAAAAATAAAATCCTATCAATCCTCTTATGATCACTACTTAGAAATCTCAAGATTACAACTTCCTTAGATATCCTATTTTATAAATTACTAATAAGTAAATCACACTCTTTTTTTTAAAATGTCTTTTTAATTCCATTAGAGTCTTAAATGTATTCCAATTGCCAATGTAACCCTTCTAGCCATATGCTTGACCAATAAGTATATAGTAGTGCAGTCATCTTTCTAACTGTCACTAAGCACGAAAGATAAGAATTTACGGTAGGAGGAATTCAAGCAGGATGCAAATCAAGGAGGTCGAACGAGAGTTCAAAATTTGAAGTCAAGAAAGGATGTCAAGTAGATGGATGAGATTCAAGACTCTATTCCTATATTGCAGGTCCACATCGGTACAATTACGTAGCCGAAGTGACAAACTCGACCTGCATGGGCCACCACAAAAATATGTAACGTCCCAGTCCCAAAATACGTAGGATTAAGAACATAGACATGCCAGCTGTAGATATACGAAAAATACTCCAATGTATGGAATCCTCGTATAAATACATAAGCTGTAAAATATAGAGAACCAAGACATGCTAAATCTCATCCACAAATATATAATAAAATAAAGATAGAATCAACTTGAATAGTTATGGTACAATTGTTGGACGGAGACAAAGTCCACTACCAACTAATTTAAATAAGGAAGAAATGTACAAGAAAATGATTGGTCGAGCGAAGGAGATGACGATCCAAAAGTAACATCTCAAAAAATAGAGCGCAAGTCATGGCCTTAGCTAGAGCACCTGTAAAAATTACAAGACACACCTGGAGAGATAACCAGGTCCTCAGAGGGACGTAACAAGACACATAATATCATGCCAATAAACTGAATAATAAGCTCAACAAAAAAGTATGCATGAGTAAAGGTTCCTAACCATTCTATGTGATATGCACTGTGAGAAGACAACGTTCTACGCAGGAGCTTAGGTGTTCAGCATAGATGGAGAGAGAGTGGTAGTAGGTAGCGCTCATAAGAGACACTATCGACCATGGGCAGAAAGTAGCTCTCATACGAAAACTATCGGCCCTGAGGCAGTAAGTAGCGCTTATATGAGACACTATCGGCCCAAATCTATGTGTGTATTGAACATGTCGTCCCTACGCTAATAACTGTCTTTTCCCCTCCCCATGATACTATACATGTGTCGACTCCACGACACTGTTTAATCCTTAATAACTGCCAAGTCTTCTACATAATCTATTAACAGTTATATCCTAACGCACGGCCTGTACGCGCCAATGATCAGTCAGCACGCAAGTCCGTATCTATATGCGACTCACAACTCATACACAATCCGTGGCACATCGTGACAGTTTATGAGATACACTAAACATACGGTAGTCCCTTAACTCTAAGCCAATTGTATAAAGTATAATAATTTGCATCTATATATAGTTTTGAAAGAACAACATAAAGAAAAAGCATGCATGATATTGAGCAAGAAACTAAACAGTAAAGGCAAGGTGTCTTGCCTGAGGTTATGTGCAAAAAGAGAATAATCTCGTAGCTCGAACCGACAAATAAACAAAGCAAGAAAAGCCAAATCCCGCAAATGACTCCGGATGCTGCAACAAATATCACGAACGAGTTTAGAATATAAGATATGCCTGGGAAATGCCTGTCCAAAAGTTAAATTCTGGAACAGGAGCAAAATCGTAATTTCGGGTCAAAACGATGTCCGCCGTTGGACCCGCTTTGCACTGAAATGTGCGCCAGAACCTACGGTCTCTAAAGTCGTCAAACTACATGTCTACGAATTTATTTTGATGAGACGAACCCAACGGTATGTCCAATTTTAGATTCCGGTGGGCCATACACAAAATCGCCCGTTGAATGGGATTGTGGGCCCGCTAAATTGGCGTCCCGATCAACCTTCTTAGAATCGGACCAAACTTGGCTCATAGGACCATAAAAATATTTCGAGCCCAATGGCGCAAGTTTCATCGCGATATGATGAGTGTGCACAAAATTGTGACTTAATTTACAAAGGGTCGATACGGAGCATCTCGACGGATACGCACTGATTTCGTCGCGCACATGCAACGAAATCGGGTTCCGTAAATTCCCACACGTTGACAACATCCGTACGCGTCTTTCGATGTGTATAGTGCGCGACCACGTCGTCCAGTTTGTCGGGGCGCACGCCGTATCAGGGTATTTTTCTAATTTTTGAAAACAGAATTTATAGTTTTTCGGAATACTTTAACAACGTGTAACTTTCTACATACTAGATGAAAATTGATTCCAGAAGGTGCGTTACAATCTCGGTTATATTGTCTTTGACTGTCTTTAATTAGTTTCTACAAAATCCTGTTGGACAGCGAGAAAAGTGGTCGACAAGTTGGTGTTTTGAAACAGTTTTTAATATTCCAGAAAAGTGGTTTTTCTCTAACTTTGCCTCGATTTTTCGAGCAAGTTGGATGGCCATGTCGAAATCCACCTAGGGGATCTCAAAGAGGGTCATGTGGGCTTTCTACTACAAATTTACGGATCTAAAAACGGAGTAGAATTGACAGAGAAATCGATCGGGGAAATGGGATACCTTAAAGTGGGAATCTGTTGTGGTGTTTGTTGTTGTTGATGTCGCCGTGACGACCGGGAAACGGGGATGCTGTTGCTCCGGCGAGGCTGGCACGCATGCCAAGGAAAGGGAGGAAGATGGAGGAGAGAGGAGGAAGAAGATGGAGAAGAAATTAGGGTTTGATTTTTACTAAAACAAATATATATATAACTATATATATATATTATGTTAAAGGAGGGGAGGGGTGCGGCACCTTGTTGCTGCTACTGCTACTTACGTGAAAAAAAGTGGGGGGTTTTGCTCGGGATGGCTATTGTGCCGCTCCTATTTGCTTGGGTGGTCGGGTGGGGCCGACCACCCATTAACCTTTCTTTTTTTTTCTTTTTTTTAAACAATCTTATCTTATCTTATATATATATATATATATATATATATATATATATATATATATATATATATATATATATATATATATATATATATATCCAAAAATATACCAAAAAATCTATTTAAAATCCAAATACCATTCAAAAGTCAACTATCCAATTATTTAATATATTTGAACGTATCTACATATATATATATATATATATATATATATATATATATATATATATATATATATATATATATATATATATATATATATATATATATATAAATTTAACTCACAATAAATCAACTCAAAATTTTAAATAATATCTTAATAGAATAAAATGTTTAATAAATTTTCACAAAATAACTTTAATAATAATAATTTTATAAAATTGTCCCAATGGGTGAACTCATACCGTACACCCTCATCCGGGTCCAGAAATTGTAAAATTTTGTAAAATATTATTTTATTAATAAAATAGGGATTTTTGTACCCAAAGTCAATAATATTCAACAAGTTCTAAAAAATAATTTAAAAATATTTGTACATACACAAAATATTCCTATATGGCCACCTTAGTCACCCCACATACTCACATGGGCTTAAATTTGGTTCGGGCCCAATTCGGACTGAATTGGACAAACCGGATCATCTAAAAATTAATATATAAAATAATATCTAAATAAAATATTTTAAATGCGTTATTTCACAACTCGGCCTGGTTTTTCTAGTTCGGACTGAACTATGGCTAAGCCTCCCACGACATGGCTAATATACTGGTCAAAGCACACTGCTACATCTTTCATGCCAAAATTCATGGTCGCCTTGTGCTCAAAACACAACAATGGCTAAGGTCATTTTTAATAATTAATAAAAACCATAAATTGTATAAATTAAATTTGAAGTCTAATAAAATAATATAAAAAATTTTAAAAAAAATAGGGGTTTTACACAAGTGAACAGAAGTCTTGATAGAGAAGAGAAGTGTTGCACCAGCGTTGCTTTTGCACGGAAGTCTGTGTACGATCCGAGGAGTCAAAAGAGCAGAAGTGGTCCAAAGTTCTCCGACGAACTTGCTGGTTCCTGGAAGCTATTCGTGTGGGACGAATATAGCTTTGAGCAACGGTGATCATTCACCCTAGCAGGATATTCATCCATCAATCGCCTGTCATCTTCTTCGCTGCTGTGGATTACGAAATCTTTTTAGATTCTCGTAATATCATATGCTTCTGTAAAGAGATCGTCGTTAAACTTGCGCAACCTTCCTAGAAGTGTTGCGTTGGAACATTGTTTTTACAATTGTTTCATCTTCTCAGTTTTTTATAGAAAAATTGTGCCCCGGCACTAACAAGTATCATAAAAATTGAGTAGTAATTTTGATGTCACGCAAATTGTGAGATTGGGAGGCGCCAGAAAAACAACAAATAAGATTGATTTGGCAAAGTCATATTCTGGGAATTAGGTGATAGAGACAGCCAAGTGAGCGCAACTTTGCTATTGGATTTCTCAGCAATTTTCAGATATATCAATCTATTACTCTCACCTTTGCTGTCACCTCCAAAATCTAAAGTCCAAATAATTTTCCTTCTAAATTTATTGGTGCATCCGATTAAAATTTGGAGTGCATTTATCAACGGAAAATTCATACAATTGTAACACATATTTACTTTATAAATGAAGAAGAACGAAGCTTATAAAAGAAAGACAAAAAATAACAATAATTAAAAGTAAGGATGGCAAGATCATACCAGAATTGGACTAGGTTTCATGCTGGGTAACTCTTGGATCCACCATTCTATACTGAACCAAATTTTACTTAGTTTAAACATGACCATGATCGGCTCTAGCAAAGATAAAACTAATTTTTGTAAATTTTAGGAGATTTTTGTAAAATTTTAGACAGCTTTATAAATTTTGGGACTCTAGGTCCATGTCAAGATCATCTAGACTTAAAGCTGGTTTTGTACATAACATTTTCAAATAAATTATGGTCATATCCTAAAGTTTCGAGATATTATAAAAGAAGTGCCAACTTTTTTTTTTAAGAATATGTTTGATGCTCTGGAGACGAGACCGCCAGTAGCTTCGCCAATAGGTTCCAATTAATAAGGTGCATTTATTTTTGTTACCCAAATGTTTTGGCTACAGGAAAAGAGAGCATACTCTCATAAAGTGGGATGGAGAGAGAGAGAGAGAGAGAGAGAGAGAGAGCATGTTGTTAAATAGGTAAAAAAATTATAGCAATCGATTTACAAATAGCCGTTATAAATAAAAAAGAAAAACAACCATGCCATGGCGGCCTAGTGCCCATGGCGTCATTGCTTTCGACGGTTTGGTGGTCATTTCGCCATTAGTAATGACGGTTTAGTGCCCGTAGCACTATTATTTTTGGTGGTCTTTGTGTCCATAATGCCATTACTTTTGACGACTTATATTTCTTTCTGAATTTTAAGGCCTGCATCTGCACCGCACTTGTATCACATCTGCATCGCATCTCACCGCACCCGCAACTGGTCTGTACTCTGATTGCCCTCATATTAATTCTCCCACATGGAATTAAATGTGCTTCCCTCCGTTGCTCGAATCCGCAACCTCTGGGAGGATATGTCTTACTCTAACCACTTGAATTATATATATATATATATATATATTTTTTTTTTTTTTGGGGAAACAACAACTTTATTGAATGACAGGCACAAAATGTCGAAGCCTATACAAGTAAGCGCGCCACGCGCGAAGACCGACCCAAAACAAAAGAAAGAAACACGAAGTGTTGCCCACAAAACGGTAACGGACCGAGCATCAGAAGGTTAGGCGTCCAAAGCTAGCGCCCCAGTAAGAGCGCCCCTGACCCTTGGTCGATCATGACCAAAGAGCCAGCACCCTACACGCGAAGACCAGGTCAGCCCTGGGCAGCCCAGAACTGGTTCGAGGTGTGAGTGCAACGCCTCTTTCTTTTGAAGATTTGACGAACAACCTCTCTGTACAATAGAGGATGCGGGAATTGACGGCCCTCGAATCTGTATTTGTTTCTGTTTTTCCATAATACCCAAAAAGCGGCGACAGCGACGATCTGATGCCCGTGAGACGCGACGATATGTAGGTGATCAACACAGCAGTGGCATCTGGACTCCAGACTAAAGCCGAAGGATTGGACGGCATCGTCCGTGGGAAGTTTTCGTCGTACGGCACGCCAGATGAGAATGGACCATTTTGCTGGAATATATGTGTGCCAGAACTTGGCGAAAGGGGGGGTCGTTACCTGGGTGTCCCTGATGATGGATCTGGCCGAAGCCAGGGTGAAGAGGCCGTCCGGGTTGGGGGACCATCTGAGCACGTCATGTGCGTCCTTGATCGACAGATGAGAAGCACCCAGGCACTCTATGGCTGCTGGGCCAAGCCAATCACGAACCCTATCCCAATTCCACCCTGACACGTCATCATCCCATAAATCTCGAATCTCGCACAGCGGCGGAGGAAAAGCGTTGGGCCTGAGGATGTCGGCCCCCAACCAGCGTTCCTTACATGCCTGCGAATGACCATTGCCCAATGTCGAACGCAAGTGAGGTTCTGCAAGGCATCGGCCGCGAATGATCCGCCGCCACGACGCAGAGGATCTGTTGTTGGCAGACGCCTCTGTCAAGTGACAGAATCTGGAGTATCTCGCTCTCATGAACCTGGTCCAGATCGAGTTTTCGGAGCGAAGTTTCCACCACAACTTCGCAGAGTGGGCGTCGACCATGTGGGCAAGTCTGCAGAAACCCAGACCGCCCTCTTCAGTGGATTTGGCCATGGTAGCCCAACTGGCCCAGTGATGCTTGTCCTTTCCCTCGAGATGATCCCAAAAGAAATTGGCGAGGATGGATTCAATAGAATGAAGCACTTTGATGGGGGGCGAGCACACAGCAAGGGTGTATAGGGGGATGGAGGATAGAACGTGCTTTATGAGGATTAACTTCCCCCCGGGGGAAAGGGTTGCGTTGTGCTAGCCCGCAATTTTCTTGCGGATCTTGTCCATCATGTGGTCGAAAATGCCGGCGTTCGCTCTGCCGTACACCAACGGACAACCTAAGTAAATGAAAGGGGGTAAGCTGTGGAGAATGAGGTCATGGTGGATAGCACTGCCGAGTGAGCTCTATTGGCTTTGTGATGAGTGTAGATCACGCTCTTGCTGTTGTAAATTTTTTGGCCGGAGCATCTAGAGTATTTAGCCAGAGTTCTAATAACCAACTCTATGGCACCAATCGCGCCGGCGGAGAAAATGAGGATGTCGTTCGCGTACGCCAGATGAGTGATTAGAGGGCAACCAGTCGTTGTGTGAAAGTGCTGGAATCCAGGAGATCGCGGCATGATTTTGAGGTTTCTGCTCAGAGCTTCTGCCGTGACGATGAAGATGGTGGAGGAGAGGGGGTCTCCCTGTCTGACTCCGCGAGTAGCTTTGAAGAAACCCTGAGCTTGGCCGTTGATGACGATGGGAAACCAGGAGTTGCTGATGGATCTAAAGATGATGTCGATCACAGGTTCTGAAAAGCCGAAGGCTCTGAACACCCAGATCATGAACTGCCACTTGAACTATATATATATATATATATATATATATATATATATATATATATATATAGAGAGAGAGAGAGAGAGAGAGAGAGAGAGAGAGAGAGAGGAAAGGATATGCATCTCCATGTTCACATTGCATCCCCATGCAAAAAGTATGGGGATGCCTATCATTCCGCTCTCTCTCTCTATCTCTCTCTCTCTCTATATATTATTATTATTATTATTATTATCATTATATATATATATATATATATATATATATATATATATATATATATATATATATTTCCTCTCTCTCTCTCTCTATCTCTCTCTCTCTATATATATTATTATTATTATTATTATTATTATTATTATTATTATTATCACTCTCTATATATATATATTATTATTATTATTATTATTATCATTATATATATATATATATATATATATATATATATATATATATATATATATATATATATGAAGAAGGATCAAGATCTCCACACTTTTTGCATCCCCAAGCATCCTCCCTATTTACACCGTTGGATGGTGCTTTAAGTCATCTAATTTTAACCGTTAATTTACCAATGGTTAAGATTAGATGACTTAAAACACCATCCAACGGTGTAAATAAGGGGGATGCTTGGAAACACAAAAATTTTGAAGCAAACGGATAATTAGTATTAATTGAACCAAACTATTACATCCCTCACCTACAGTAGTCTATACATAAAGGAAAAAAACAGAACGTTTCCCAGGATTAGTCAATTCCCTTCAAGCAAGCTATATCCCTTCCTTTTATATATATATATATATATATATATATATATATATATATATATATATATATATATATATATATATATATATATATATATATATATATATATATAGGCTTAATTGCACTTTGCTACCCTCAACTATTCCGCCTTTTCAACTTGATACCATAAACTTTTTTTCGAAACAAATTGGTACCTCAACTATTATTTTTTTTCAACTTGATACCTAATTTTTCAAAAATTTCGAAAATACCCTTCCCTCTTCCTTCCCTCCACCCCCTTCCCCACTCCGGCCACCCCCCCTGCTAGCTCCGCCCCCCCCGCCCCCCACCCCCCCCCCTGCTACCTTCGGCCACCCCCTGCTCCGCCTCCCGCCCCGCCCTCCCTCCCCAGCCCCCCTCCTCCCGTGCTGCCGCGGCCTAGGGGAGAGGCGGGGGCGGGCGGGCGGCCGGAGTGAGCAGGGGGGGGGGGGGGGTGGGGGGCGGGGGGAGGAGGGGGGGGCGGAGCTAGCAGGGGGGGGGGGGGGCGGCCGGAGTGAGCAGGGGGGGCGGCCGGAGCGTGCAGGGGGGGAGGGTTAGGGGTAGGGGCATTTTAGTCCAAAATAACATCTGGGTACCAAATTGTTACAAAAAATAGTTTAGGGTACAAAGTTGAAAAATGGTAATAGTTGAGGGTAGCAAAGTGCAATTAAGCCATATATATATATATATATATATATATATATATATATATATATATATATATATATATATATATATATATTCTAACTGTCTATCCAAATATGAGTACAATGAGCAAAAATATTTATATCCGTAGGATTTTAGTTAAAAATATCAATTTTTATTTAAGGAATGCTTATAAATTAGGCTTAATTGCTAATTGCTACCCTCAACTATCACACTTTTTCAAGTTGATACCCTAAACTTTTTTTCGTAACAGATTGATACCTCAACTATTTTTTTTTTTTTCAACTTAATACCTAACATTTTAAAAAACCCCAAAATACCCTTATCCCTTCCCTCCCTCCACCCCCTCCCCCACTCCGGCCACCCCCCCTGCTAGCTCCGGCCAACGCCGACCCTCTCCGCCGCCTGTTCCCGCGCCCCTCCAGCGCACGCGGCCACCCGCGCCCCTGGTCCAGCGACCACGCTCCTCCGCGGATCCCCCGACCGCCCTTCGGCCAGCGCCGCGCCGACCCAGCGCGCCCCCTCGCGCACACGGCCGACCGGCCTCCCGCCGACCGGGCCACCTGAAGCGAGCAGGGGGGGTTGGGGGAGGGGGAGCTGCGGCCGTAGCTAGCAGAGGGGGGGGGGGGGGGGGGGGGGGGGGGAAGCGAGCACGGGGGAGGGGGGTTAGGGGTAGGGACATTTTTGTCCAAAATAATGTCTGGGTATCAAGTTGTTACAAAAAAAAGATGCCACCAAATCTTTTATGTAAGGAGAAGCACACATAATGTATTTAAGGAATGCTCAAAGATTTGTAGATTTCCGGATCCTTCTTCTCCTCTTTCTCTCCACTTCGTCCCAGCATGGCCTATTTGTGTTGTTTGGAAAGGAAAGGAGAGAGTGGAGGTGGGCTCGGTACTGAGATCACAGCTATTAAGAAGAAAGATGATGTAGGTTAGTTAGGTATCAGAAGAAAGATGATCATTGCAAGCGGGAATGAATCTCTCGTCCCTCATGTGGCGTGGCCTTGATGACTTGGGCTTTTAGCCAAGCTGCTTACTATAATGAATATGGGTGCAACTATATGTACAATAGTTGAGCTGCAGCAAAGATTTATTTTGACATTAGTTGGTACTTGGCCCCTGCCCTTATTTAGATTATGACCTAATTAGCTCTAGATTATGAAACGATAGTCAAGCGAATTATGTAGTTTTTTTCCTATTATCAGCTAAATTTGAAACAAAAGCAAGGTAGCAAACCCTTAACAAGGATTGTAGATCTGGTTGAATATCAGCATCTTGAACCTGAATTCACAAACGTTATCTGGAATTTGTCATATATATCTGTTGATGCTTTCTTTACATGGAGAGAGCTTGCTCTCAACATGCCTTGTAAAATTTTAGTCCCACATCGGAAATGCACCATGAGTTATCTCAACATATATACTTGGTTGTGTTGTTGATCACAGCTAAATTTGTCATATACATATAGTTGAATTATCCAGCATCTCGAACTTGAATCTGAATATCACAATCGTTATCTGGAATGTCAAAACTACAAAACCATGTCGATTCCATGCCGGAGGTTAAATTGCATGGCTAGAGTTTGCTTGAGCTCGGGTGATGATTCATGGATTAATTCTTTTTGTATATCACATTTGTTGGCGGGATAGGAGAGAAAGAAGGATGGAGAAGAAAGAGAAGGGGGATGAATTTATTAAGATTTGTTAAATAAAAATTTGGCATCTTTTTGTATATCACATTTGTTTTATATATTTTTCCACCCCCAAAATCGGGGGATTAAACGGGGAAGTGAGTACGTGCTTGTTGTTTGAAAAGTTAAGTACATCTTGTTTTAATAAATTTTAATTAAAAATTCAATTAAATTTAATGTTATGTGACATGTAATAGAATATTTTGACAACTATTATTTTTTTATTAATTATCTCCCACTCAAAACCTCAAATCCAATCAAGAGTTATTAACATACCTCACTTAATCCTCAACCCAAACAAGCTCTTATATAGAACGACTCTCCTCACCCTACTTAACTTTCCTTCACCTACCCCCACTTAATCTTGATTTTTTTTTTTTTTTTCCTTGGGTTTGGGGGTGGGGGTGTGTGTGTGTGTGTGGTGGGAGTAGGAGGGGGTTCATTTTTGTTCACCCACCAAAATTAGAATGTTTGTTCACATTCCAATAAAAAATTGACACGTGTTAAATTCTTTAGTCAAAACTATTTTGAATGTTTATAAAATCACTTTCAAAGTTGCTTATGTTGAATAGATTTGATACGTGTCAATGTTTTATTGGAGGATGAACAAATATCATAATTTTGGTGGGTGAATAAAAATAAACTGGGAGGGAGTTGACCAAAGAAGCTGAAGAGAAAAGTCGAGGATCGATGGGGCTCGTTACGGAACCAAGTTCGGCCATTTATGGAAAATAGAAGTTCAACTGGTATGTTGGTGCACATAACGGTGAAAGAAACCCAACATATTACTTTGCAGGCTATTGGAAATTCGATTTTTTTTTTTTTTTCAAGTGAATGCAAAACTATACCTGAAGCCCAACCGGTATAATGCGCGCCAATAGATCGTTCCTGTGGGCGATGCATACATTTGGATCAGTTTTGATCGGATTTCAACAAATTTATATTGCTTTAGAGTTTGGGAGTTTATAGGTGCTGCTTAAATAGGTTTTTTATTCACAATTTAGAACCTAAGAAATTGACAAGGCTTTGCAAGTTTCATGAGAGGAGGGGGATGGAGATTTGGGAAATTCATGTTGAATCGTAGGAGATCGTTCGAGGAGATCAAAGGTTGGCTTGTCTTCGAGCTCTTATTTTTCTGTAACATTGTTATTCTTCTAATCTATTCTCATTCATTGAACAATTCTGCTTGTTTCATTTTAATAAGATGGAGAAGAATCAGTGTATTCTTCTATTCGTTAGTGAAAGGTTTTTTCGAGTTGGACATCGACGTCCTGTAGTTTTCTTCCATTTTGAGTTTTCAAGTAAAAAATCTTGTGTGTTTGTGATTGTCATATTGTATATATGTTTTTGTCATTTGCAAGATACTTCTATTTAGTCCAGTCCTCACGAAGTACTTTCAGTCAGAAATAATTGAATTTTGTTGTGTTCGATCCTCTGTTCTCAACGGAATGGTATCAAAACGTTTGTTATGTTTAACTGAAAGGAATGATGGATAGGAATCTAGTTTGAATGATTAACTTGAATGACATAAATTATCACACATGACAAAGTAAGACAAAGGATCTTCTTTTCATGAAGAAGTTGCATCTACTTATATTTGCGACCGAGAAGCCCAAGGATAAATCTGACGAGGAGTGAGTTCAAGCATCAACATGTCTGCCGATATATGGTAGTTCATAGATGACAACATGTACAATCACATTGCAATTAAAGATCAGGCAAGAACCTTGTGGGAGAGGTTAGTCCTTATATGCCAAGAAGACCACCATCAACAAGCTATTTATGATCTGATAAATAATGGACCTGACGTACAAGGACAACACACCGATTGTGGATCACCTGGATGAATTCTAAGGTGTGGTTCTTCAATTATCAATAGTGAGAGTCAAATTCGACGAGATATATGGACTTTTATAGCATCCGCTATCAAAAATTTATAACTAATAATTAAAATAAATAGAAACAAATAATAATAATAATAATAATAATAATAATTGAGCTATTGGGTGTAACTATTTCAAATATATATATATATATATATATATATATATATATATATATATATATATATATATATATATATATATATACACTTCAAATATATGTATCTTATATTTCATGCAATTATATAATTGTATATTAATTGTTATCATTATTTCCTATTGTTTTAAATTGATATGTTATTATGATTATTAGTTATATGATGTTAGTGTTGGTTTAGGAATCTTATAGCCAATAGCCATGTTAGCATATATAGCCTTCAATTATTTGGATTAAATTTTATATATATATATATATATATATATATATGAACTTATTATGACTAGGATTATAGCGTAAGGAATCTAAAAAGCATTCTTTGGTCTTCGTGAGAAACTGTGTTAACCTATAGACTCCTAGAAACTAGTAGAAACCCATGACATTAACATGTATGATGTACCCCGATTAGGGCCCACACGTAAAACGATATCTTGAAATTAGGATTTTCCTAATTTTTATACTGCCAACATTGTATTAGCAATATACCGGTCGTATACTGCCAGTATACTGCTTCTGCTGATTGATCAACCCATAGAAGAGCAGCTGCATGTATGTTATAATGTCTATTGGATCAAACTCCAACGACCACGATCAATCCTAGTAAGTTATATATGACTCAAATCTCTCTCTCTGTCTCTCTCTCTTTGAAATAGAGAACCTCTTTTCTTCTCTCAACACACTCACGGGAGCTCAAAAGTGTGGAGGGATCTAGAAGGACTGTAGTGCCTATGCCGGTCCATGTACATGATTGAATGTACTCGATTGTTAAGTGTATAGTCCATAGGGTCTCTTGTGCCTGCTCATGTGCATGTACTTGTACATGGACCTTGTAGATGCATTGTACATCATGGATGTATGTGATTGATAAGAATAAATTGCTTGCATTTGGTATTGATTCAGTCTAAAGGATTGGTCAGTGCACCTTGCGTCAAGAGAATCTGAATATACATAAGCCTAGTTCATGTGTCAAAACAACTACACAAAAAGAACATGATGCTCTACCCTCAATAGCTATTACTCCTTAGATTCATCCATGTGTTGTATAATTAAATTGTCACTTCCTTAGTCATGCATTCATCTTGTGAACAAATACTAGGTAATCAAAGGCCTACAAATCATCGATCCAGAAATGGTGAAATAAATAAAGAAAATAGTATATGATTGAAAATCGTGATTTGATAGTCAGATAGACAGTTAAAGTGAATAAACCCTAAGGAAGTATCATAGTGCAAACTTGAAATATGACTCTATTGTGATCCTAGCTAAGTCTAGTAATTCCGTGGTGTCCAAAATATTTCTATGGCCTAACAATCACTAACACAATCCTAATACAATTTTTGTAGGAACGAGATGTAAAGTGCTATACTCTAGAGGGGGGTGAATGGAGTAGGCAGCAGAAAATTAGCTATTTAAAAATTGTTAGCAACAAGATCACATATATTTAAATGTAAAAGTAGAGAGCAAAGAGCAAACGTAAACACAATGATGTATACTGGTTTTTCTCTTGTGAAGACTAATCCAGTCGAAAGAACTCTAGCTTCACTACAAAAATATAGAATTTTGGCGACGAAAATTTAGCGACGAATTTTTCCGTCGCTAAAAGCGATAGAACAGCTGACGAAATACCGTCAACTTAGAACATAAAAAATTGATTATTTTTTATTGTAACAAATTATCGAAAACAAGTCGCTAGGCCGTCGGTCAATTAGCGACGGACAAACAGGGCATCGCTAAGCCGCCGAAAATCTGTCAGTATTTGGCGGGAAACACGCGGAAAAGTGGTGCCAAATTTATTGACAACCTAGCGATTGAAATAATTTCTGTCGCTAAATGTAAGCCATCGCAAAGTCGTCGCTAAGTTGTCAATAATTTGTCTAGACCTTCGCATTTAGCTTAGGCGACTTATTGGCGACGAATTGGTCGTCGCTATTCGTCGACTACATATCGATGCCCTATTCCGCCGCCATTCCGTCACTAAATCTTGTGCCCTAACATAAATGATACGAACCGGTCAGGATTTCATTTCCCCCCAAACTCTCTCTCTTTTCTCTCTTCCTCTCTCTTGTCGAGCCCTCCCTCCTCCGTCGAGCCCTCATCCGATGAGAACCCCACCACCGTCCGTCGTCCGCCCTCCGCCGTCTAACGTGCCCCCCTCGATCGTCCGACGTCCGTCGTGTACCGTCCGACGAGCCCTCCCTCTTCCGCCAAGCCCTCCTCCGATGAGCCCCCCTCCGTCGTCCACAGCCAGCCTCCTGCCTTCCTGTCACGTCCCGCTCCTGTAGGAGCGATCGTCCTTCTCTAAGGCGTGATGCCGTACGAGCCTAGATTGCGCTCGTGCAAGGCGGGTTCCATAACGGGCGATTACAGCGGCTGCGACAGGGTCGTCGCACAGAAGTCCCAAGCAGAGACATTAAACATGCAACAGAAATTTAGAACAAATACAAGTTATTCAAAAGAACCTCTTTATTGATATTGAAACAAAGGTTACAATGGGGCGCAAGGCCAAAATTACAATCACTCAAGCTCACACTTCTCACATTACAAGTCACTCAGCTCTCTCCCATCTCTCAATACATGTCTTGAGCCAGCGGATGCTTCGGAAGGCGACGTACATACATTATGTCCCGTATAAGTCTTAACTCCATGCGGCCGCACGCTTCAAAACGCCAAGGAACTTCATGCCTCGACGCATCCAAGCGAGCTCCGTGCCACGAGCTTCTACCTGTGCCTGCACATAAAAACTATATGGGTGTTAGTATTCAACTGTACCGGTGGAATGAGCTCCTCGCCCACCCATACAAATCTAACACGTTTGATTTACTTCATACAATATAGTCCCTTCTTATCAATTGTCTTTCTAGTCTTATCTTAGGATCAGTTTTATGACCGACGCCTTGGCCTATTTTGTGTCTCTAGACCATCCCGTGCTTGTAACAACAATGTTCACCTATCAAGTCGTGCTTGCCTTTCGGCACAAAATCAGAGACGCGAACTACGCGATAGTACCCAATTTCCTTGTGACCGTGCTACAAATCTATCGTACCGTGCCTTGCAATTCAGTATAACTTAACCATATTGCCGCCTCGCGACCCTTGCAACTTTGATCACCAACTGACACAATTAAGACTTCTAGGCTTAGTGTCACCCAACCAACTTTGTCTTTACGGCGATTTCCTGACTTAGACTCAAAAAGACCCAAATCTTACTTATACAACTTACATGCCGACACTTAAGACTCAACGCCACATCTCGTGCCAAAGCACGTCGCCTACATTTTTGCCAATCTTAGGCCCAAACATTCTGACAAAATGTACACACATTCAATATGACACATTCCAAATGCATACACACGGATCGCCGCTATTTTGCCGACATCTAAATAAACTTTAGCCACTAGCATCACAAGCTATACCTGGACTTATAGCTTTTTTATTCGAGATACCTTTCAATGCAAGTAGCGATCTCCGCTGAAAGTCCCCGACTAACCAGAGCGGGAGCGTACTCCTAGCTCGGCTATACACCTGTTTCCTCCTAGGCCGAGTCGGTCCCATGGTCCAGGGTTGTCGCTCGAAGAAATCTTCGCCCTTGTCGACAAGTTGTCTAATGACCATGCAAGACTCGACACAAACTGACATCTCACACAGTCAATCCTCTTCTAATGTTACCATCTCTTTCAAAACCAAGTACAAGACTTCTATTCTTGAGATCCCTCGACGACCCACGGTCGTGAGCATTCTTTTCTTGTTACCCTATCATTTTGTTCAACTAATGAACGTCTATTTGATAGTCCTTTCTCAAAACTCACTTTGCATCAATTGTGGTCCTTACCTTAAACACTAAGTCAAGCCAATCGTGCTCTACACGACACTCCTGTCCAAGTCGACAGGCCTTGAGATCGTGGGACTACTTAACTTTGACAAACCGTGAAAGAGCGGGATGGTACTTGTAATGTCTTAGGTCGACCGGCATAACTTCGTCTAACTTAACGACCAAAGGCTACGTCAAGCTTTGCCTTAATGGATCGTGCCGTGCACGCATTTGACTTGAATGACCAAGCTACTCGGGTGACTAGACTTAGGTCATAAGTCGCTCAACGCAACTTAACTCATGGGCAAGCCAAGGCTATGCCAAGCCTTGGACGATGGGATCGTGCATGCTTTATGAAGCATTCATGCGGGCGACGCCGATGACTTAGGCTACAATCATAACTTCGCCTACTCAACCAACTTTCCTTCTTCCAAGCCACGGGACGAAGGATCGAGTGTCATTTTCAAAGCACGTCGTGCACCAACTCTAAGCCGACCGTTGGACCTTTCCATATTCTAACTCAATTTGACCCGTCGGAATTATTTCCTTTAGCTATGTGGATTCGTCTCTTTTATTATCAAGCCTACTTGTGCAAGTTGAAAACATGCAATTTATTATGTGAAGGCTAAGATGAGGCAAGTTCACCGAAACTACCCTACCTGAGTGAGCGGTCGTCTCGACCGAGCGATGTCTCCGAGTAGCCGTTGCAAGGCTAAGTCCGAACGCCGTTGGCATTTTGATTCCTCCGATTGACTGAGCGGGACGGGACACTACATCATACACCACTCAGAAAAAGTATCATCCTCGAAACTAACTGAGTACTTACTCATCGACTTATCACTCGAATGTTCAACGACTCTCGCGCACATTTCCTCAATACATTTGTCAAATCCGAGCCACGCTCGTGCTACCCTTAATCCTTTCTTCAAAACTTACGATCTCAAAAATCCTCGACACTTTCCTGTTCCTCAAGTCTCACTTGATTCAACGTATCACTTAGTTTGGATCGGGCACATATTCTAGACGTCCCCAAAATACGTCCACTTCATCCAAATCTCGTGATAGAGAATCTGCCATCACCACTCGAATCGGATCGTACATATATTCGAGCGTCCCTGATATACATCAATGTCAAGCGAGCCTCGTGAGTGGTGCCTCCAAAATTCCAATCGCTCTGTACCGGGACGTCTGCCTAACCGCTAGGCTATGTCAATCCGTCAGTATTGGAATCATAGTTTCCAAACAACGATACCACCACTGACCCCATCCTAAGGTCAAACCAAATTGACAGTACAGGATTTTCTACCCAAGCTTGCATCACTCTAATTTCTAAATATCAAGCATAGATTTCCTATACACATCCTGACATTCGTCGCATGGGGTCCAAGTCGTTCAGCAAAGCCATCCTACGATAACTCACGTTTCAACCAATTTCTTGACATATCAATATCACTCGTTCATCAAGCCATTTCGCATAACCTATCTCTCCGAACACGTTCGATATAGTTCGCCTATCAGTCCTTCCAAGTCAAGCACGCTACGACACGATTCAAGCTAAACCATAATTTACATTTCATATTCCTTAAGTCATTCATCCCAATTCGCGTATTCGATCATGTGGTCGTCTAACTTAACAAAATGTTGCGCCCCGATCTTACGTGATTCAGATTATCCATGGAGGACATGAATCACCATGCACGCTCCCGCAGGATAGTCATCCTCATCGGGACGTAACTCTTATTTTGTGTCTAAACTAATTCATTCTCGATGCGCGGATTGGACCTACTCAATCCTCAAGTTTATTCATTCATCAATCTCAAGTCCAAACATCCTCGAGTTTTCTTTCGTATCAAATTGACAAGTCGAGACAATCAAAGTTGCCGTGTCCTGATTTTCCGAGTTCGATCATTCCCGCGACATGAATCACCATGTCAGCGCTCACGCGGAATGATTACCCCAAACCCGATGTGACACATGTACGAGGCTAGAGATGCGCTCGCATAAGACAAGAATGTCGACGTTGTGGTTATCAACGTAACCATCAAGACACGATCATTTTCATCCAACGTTTATCTCAATCAAAATTCTCAAGCATAGTACCCAACCGAACAATAACACTTGTACGATCGTTATTCCCTGAGTTAGAGTACCCCCGAGTTATTGCATATCGATCTTTGATACGTCTCAATACCATCGACGATACGCGTAACCTGACGATTTTCCTTTGCAACAAATTTTCGAGTCGTACGAATGATGCTATCGTGCGACTGAATAATCTCCTCGACATTCAAGATCAAGTTCGATCATTATCCCTCGAATCATTCACGACATCAATTTCCTTAAACCCAAATTGCGTATTGTTTACCCGTCTATCTTAAGTCATCGAGCAATATATTTTTTTTAATTCGCATCATTCCTTGCTAGCTCAAATCATCAAGCAACATTCAATCCAATCCTAAGAGCCATTGCGTAACTTCAAAATTCAAATTTTCATGCACGCTATCTTCCCATCATGCTAACTTTTTCTATATGATCCACCTATCAATTTTCTTTATCAAGTCATCCGTTCGCTATGCCTTAACTTTTCCTCGATTTGATTTTACCTACTCAATCGTTTTCGTGTTTCATACTTTGCACAATCCTCAATCCCGTGTACGTTCCGTACGCGTCAATTTCTAGGTCGTTCGAATTGCTTGTCAAATCTTAAGACTATAACTTGTTCAACGATACTCAAGCTAAGGCTTTGTATAACGCGACGCTTGCTGATAGACTCACCGACACCCTGCATCCTCAATCGATCGATTGACATTCCTGAGGCTATCGCATACACCAGTCAGGGATGAAGTCATTCAACAAATCCTCAAAACTATCATTTGAATCTAAAATTGACTTTTTCAAATTTTTTGTTCAAACCATTCTTCGAATTTCAAGCACGCTCACCTATATCGTACCGACGTTATCGTCGCTCGATAGCACCCCCATCGATAGTCGTCTCACTTTACCCAATCGAGTTCAACTCATTCTTGCTCGATACTATTTAATTTTCGTACTCGATTTTTCTAAGGTCGATGCAACTTTGGTGTATATGCCCAGCCCGACTTAGCCAACCGTGCTTACCCGAACCATCTTTTTGTTTTATCAAAAACTGTTCTCTAACATTTTACAAATTATTTTGACTTATTGTTTGGACATCCCGTGGGACATTTAAGAGAGAGCGCACCAACGATATCAACATTGCAGAAGCAACACTTCAGAGTTTATAGAAACAACGGAGTTAAAGAATTCAATCGATAGTCCAATGATGTAAAGCCGTGCTCTGATACCATTATATGTAACGCCCCAGTTCCGGAATACGGGGACATACACGGCCAGCTACACCGTATAAGGTACGAATACGCTATACGGTGATGACGGCTGTCTAGTCTGGTTGGGTATCCTAGCATGCAATCAATCTATGGTCTAAATCCGATCTCATATCCACAGGCAAATCACAATGAATCAACATCAAGAGAGATAATCATAAGGAAAGCAGGGAATACTCATATGAAAATCAGGAATCTACAATACAGAATAATAATGTAGACAAGTATACCTTCCCACAGTTCCTAGCATGGTCGGGAACTGAAGCATACCCTCCAAGTCAAGTCTGGAAGATCCACCGGGTCGGTCTCAGACAATCTGGGAACAATCCAGGGTTGGTCAGGCCAACCACAGCAAGTACCAGAAAGGAAGCCTCAAGGACGGGCGAAGAAAACCAGCAGGATAAAATATGACAAGAATAACATCTAAAAACAGTAAATAAAGGTAAGGGATCGTGCGGTACCAACGCACGATAACAATCCACAAGTATAGTACAGCTAACACAATCACAACCTCCCTAGCATCCACTAATCCCTGTATTGCCAACTGGAATCAATAACAGCCGGCTAGCAGGCAACAAGCCAAACAACACAGAAGGACAAGCGGCCACACAATGCCTACGGCTTGCTATTATTAGCAAACTAGGGTTATCACAGACCTAATTACTAACAAGATACAGTTGAGGTATTCCTATAGCCACAAGCCCTGCAGACTATCCAGGTTATCCAGGACGAATGTATAATATATAGTGGGTACATCGCCCGGGAGACAAATGTACCCTAATAGCTAGCTGGAGGGGTGCAACACATGACAGTGTGCTGGAAATGTGCCCTACTCGACGGCAGGCTACAAATCCCATGAGCGCCCAGATAACGGGATTGCCTGTAGCCGGAATACCTCGATCTATATGAGCTACTTGATCAATCTAGTTGTTAACCTAGTCAGATTCATTATGAATTCCTGACCGTGGTAACCAGGAATCCATGTCCTAGACATGATGCAAGATGAGACAGGTAGTTTGTACAAGCACAAATCAGGAAAATCAACCACGGTGTCAAGACAAGGTCATACCTAGCAAGTCAGGACTGGCTGTCGTAACAGCGGTCAAGAGTAAACATGTCATGTCAAGAGTACTAGTCAGGAGTGTGCCACCACGGGCCACTATCAAGAATCAAGAGTATACATGCCAGGTTTACTGTCAAGTCCAGAGTGCTAGTCAGGAGTGCACCTCCACGGGCCACTAATCAAGAATCAAGACAGGTCCAGGTCATCGTGTAATACCAGGAACAAGGTCAAACCTATCAGTCACAAGAAGTCACATGCCCAAATCGTGACATGGATATCAAGTCGGGTACAAGATCAGAATCTCTACCATAATAGCACCTCAAGTACACATGGGAACCTATAGCTCAAATCATCAAGTCGATCCATCCACCTTATCAAACTATCAGGAGTCTCCTAGCTACGATGGAAATCAATATCATGTCAGGAAGGTCAATAACCAAATATCCAAGCTAATCACTATAAGCAATGCTAGGCCCTCTGGCTCACAAGAATCCTCCAAATCAATGATCACAAGCCACTAGAAAACGAGCCCCTCTAACTACCAAGACATAGCAATCAAAACAGGTTTCCAACTACCGGAATACACAAAGGTATCAGGTTTTGGGCGTTTGGGAAGTCGAGTAAAAATCATATAATAATACCCTCGATATTCTCCTCGTTCCACGAAATATTCGAAATCACCAAAATCCAAGAATCCACATAGATCCACCAAGTCAATATCCGGAGATCGTACTCTCCATAATACTCAATCCTCAGTCATATCCACAAGTCACAATTCCCAATACATAGGACAACTGTCAGCTCTATCTCGCTAGACTAGGACAACTCCTAGAATGAAAGGTCAGGGTACAAGTCCGGTAATAAATGCCGTCGGAAGTGGCAAGGATTACATGGACCGCTCTGGAGCAAATCCACAACCCTTAAACCAAACAAGGACCAGGGTTGCAGACCGTCTTCCGAGTGGAACCGTTCTTCTTCCGCTATCCGACGGACAAGACATGTCAGGGGCTAGGCGACTAATCTAGTATGGAGTCTACCTAGCAGGCAATGGAATCAGGTATACTATAACAAGATGAACAGGCACGAGCCCAGTCCAGCAAACCAAAGGAATGGTTCTGCCCAGTCCTTCGAACCAAATTCCCGATCGAGAATTTTGGAAGAATCCGACAGAGTCTCCTCTGTATTCTGGACAGGAGCTCCCAGCGAGTTGGGGCTAAAATCCACTCGGCGCAACTCGCCGCGGAATCGCAGAATCGCAGACTGAGAACACTAAGTCTCAGCTACCAGCAGCACTACGATACGTACTGGGAACAAGTCGACAGCCGAGAACACTAAGTCTCGGCCTCCAGTAGCACTACGATGCGTACTGGAAACAAATCGAACCCGAGACCACTAAGTCTCGGCCTCCAGCAGCACTACAATGCATACTGGGCGCCAAGCCAACATGCATAATATAAAACAACCGTCTCGCAGGACGCACTACAACACATGTCCATGAATCTAACCCACGCACAATCAATCACAGCCTCAAGTAAGGTCAGCCAAAGCCGCTACCCGACCGCGAGTCGGACATGGGGCATATGGGGACAATCCATACATGTGAGTCGTGCTCGTGTCCTCGGAGGTGTGGATGACCCATCCGAGTTGTCCGATACGGTCTATCCCGGTATCGGGCCAAACTATCCTAAGTTACCATGGCAGTTCTACTGCTAAGCTACACTAATCATGATTATACATTTACAATAAATTAAATGCAATAAAATACAGGAGAGATGGCAAGAGCCGTCAATGAGCAAGGGATACTTGCCTAGAGGGCTCGGCTAGGTAAGCAAGTCTTCGGCAGTCGCGATCCAAGGTGGCACGCCAATCGAGGTCCTCAGAACACACAATAAACAATCATTAGTACCAACAATAAAATAATAGAAGAAATCACAGGGGATGGCAGGAGGCTATACCGTGTGGGTCCCGCAAGCAGTGCCGGGATCTGGCACGAAAACCGAGGTACGCGGATCGATACGGGCACGCAAACCGAGACGCGCACGTATATCGAGATGTGCACGAGAATCGAGGTAGCACGAATATCGAGACGAGCGGAAAACACGTGCACGTAAATCGAGACATGTACGTAGATCGAGAAATCACGAATATCGAAACGGCGCACGAATTACGCGACACGCAAATCGAGGCGAGCACGTAAATCGAGACGACCCAAAGTCCAAGGAGCACGTAAATCGATACGGCACACAAATCGATGTGTGCACGCAAATCGATGCGGTACGGAGTCCAATACGGCACGTAAGCCGAGGCGGCACGCAAATCGATGCGTGCACGCAAATCGGTATGGCACAAAAATTAAGAAAGACACAAAGGCCGAGGCACGGAAAACGAGGCGGTGCACAAACCGATGTGGTACGGTGCCCGAGGCAGCGCGGGGCTCGAGGCGTCCCGCTGCCCAAGGCAGCACGTAGACCGAGGAGGCACGCAAATTGAGGCACACACAAACCAAGGTGCGTAAAACGAGGCACACGCGGACCGAGCAGCGCACTGCTCGAGGCAGCGCGCGTACCGAGGCATGTGGCCCGAGGAGCACACGGCTCGAGAATGGCACGCGGCCCGGGGGCTCGCTGCTCGAGCAGCACGGGGCCCAAGGGCGTCCCGCTGTTCGAGGCTCGCACTGTCCCCGAGCACGACGACCGGAGGAAAGGGATGAGGGTGGCGGAGGAGTCGGGGGGTCCTGGCGGGACTCGGCTAGGTGGTCGGCCGCCGGCGGAGGGGAGGTCAGAGAGAGAGGAGAGCGGTGGTGGTGGCAGTCGCCAGAAGTGGTGGAGTCGGGATGGAGGTCGATGGCGGTGGCTGCCAAGGCGGTGGAAGTGGTGGAGGAGACGACGACGAGGTGGAGGCGGCGGCGCCCGGAGATGGAGGGAGGCAGTGGTGGTGGCTGGAGGTGGGGCCAGCTGTGGTGGCTGGAGGAGGAGACGACGACTAGGTGGTGGTCGCCGGGAGTGGTGGTGGCCACGACGGAGCTGGCCGGGTGAGACGCGGGGGATAGATGGAGAGGGAGCTCGAGGGAGAGAGGGGCTGGTGGAGGAGATGGCGGCGAGGGTGGTGGTCGCGACGGAGGAGGTTGGGAAGGAGAGGGAGGCCGGGAGAGAGGGGATCGGGAGGAGAGAGGAAGAGCAGAGAGAGGGGTTCAGAGAGAGGGATTTTGGGGGAGGGGAGGCTTCTCCAGGAAGGAGAGAGTGAGAGAGGAAAGAGAGAGGGTGGGGGGTAGGTAAGGATATTTTGGGAGGGGTAGATTAGGAACAACAAATAAATGGTAACCATAATAATAATAGGGAAAATTCACCTCCAATTAAAATAATAAAATTTTTAAAAACATCCCAAAATTAAATCCTCCAAATACAGAAATACAGTCAAATACATGCTTTAAAATAGGAATATTACATCCTACCCACCTTACAAAAATTTCGTCCTCGAAATTTCAAAATTATCAAGTAGGGTTTTCAAAACTAGTACATATATATATATATATATATATATGTATATATATATATATATATATATATATATATATATATATATATATATATATGCCATGAAAACTCTATCCACCTTACAGAAATCAAGTAAGATAATAAGAAATGAACAAAATCCTACTGTGAAAACATCAAGAAAACAATGTCTAGCTACACAAGTCAACTCTCAGGGTAAATCCAAAATACCAAGGAATCTCGAAGGTCAAAATCTCACATGCACGAAATAACTCCATAAATCAAAACAAGTACAAAGCACCGAAAACAATACCAAAATCTAAAATCCCCACTACACGGAAATCAACAAAATCATAAAATAAAGGATACTTGTCTCAAACCGACGACCGTAGTTTCCGAATATCCGAAAAAGTGTGTCATGATCATCCCTGCCACGCCATCTGGAATGGCTGCAAAAGATGCACCAGGGCACTATAATCGAGCGGCTGCAACTTTCGTTACCTCGCCGTCAATGTATACTAGGGTCATCCAGTCACTCTTGACAAATACCCAAAATAAATCAAATCTACAACTCAAATGTCCAAGTCACTAAAATCAGAAAATATCTAACCAATATAACATAATAATTCTACAAAATAATAACTCATAATCCATGTCAAATCGTAATATGCATCCAAAAACAGCTTCACTAATAATCACAAGATAGTTTTCTAGGAAACTCCAAATCCAGAAATCTATGCCAAAACATATTCTATAGAGAATATATGTATATAATCCAAAATAATATCTGAAGGAAACAATCATGATTGTGGAATTGTCCGGAATCAAGGGAGCTGAAATGATACAAGAAAATCCACTGGATACTCCACAAATGCTGAAACATCCCATCTCTGAGTCCTGATGAAATCTTCATGCTGCAGCGATCAAGCCAACGCTCGAAGAGGGTAATAAGGATACTAAGTCAACACAAAGTCAACGCACGAAAGGGATAACAGGAAATCAAACAAGGCAAAACACCGGTAGAGAGTCCAGAACCCAAGATAAATAATATAGTAACCCAAAGATAAGACCAGACATCGTCTTACCTGATAAAGTGATCGACATGACCAACTACAGGACCATGCCTCTCAAAACAAGAAATAATGGTAGATGACAACGAATAAGACAGGACAATGCAAGATAGGTCCAGGTAGAGATGGGGACCAGTTCACAAGTTCAAAGGAGCGAAGGACAAGTGTAACAAGTGGGAATACCAAGGAATAGTGGACTGAGATCAATAATCATGTGATACCCAACAAAGTCTCAAAACGAGACCTGCATGGGCCACCACTAAAACCATGTAACGCCCCAGTTCCAGAATACGGGGACGTACACGGCCAGCTACACCGTATAAGGTACGAATATGCTATACGGTGATGACGGCTGTCTAGTTTGGCGGGGTATTCTAGCATGCAATCAATCTATGGCCTAAATCCGATCTCATATCCACAGGCAAATCACAATAAATCAACATCAAGAGAGATAATCATATGGAAAGCAGGGAATACTCATATGAAAATCAGGAATCTACAATACAGAAAAATAATGTAGACAAGTATACCTTTCCACAGTTCCTAGCATGGTCGGGAACTGAAGCACACCCTCCAGCAGGATAAAATATGACAAGAATAACATCTAAAAACAGTAAATAAAGGTAAGGGATCGTGCGGTACCAACGCACGATAACAATCCACAAGTATAGTACAGCTAACACAATCACAACCTCCCTAGCATCCACTAATCCCTGTATTGCCAACTGGAATCAATAACAGCCGGCTAGCAGGCAACAAGCCAAACAACACAGAAGGACAAGCGGCCACACAATGCCTACGGCTTGCTATTATTAGCAAACTAGGGTTATCACAGGCCTAATTACTAACAAGATGCAGTTGAGGTATTCCTATAGCCACAAGCCCTGCAGACTATCCAGGTTATCCAGGACGAATGTATAATATATAGTGGGTACATCGTCCGGGAGACAAATGTACCCTAATAGCTAGCTGGAGGGGTGCAACACATGACAGTGTGCTGGAAATGTGCCCTACTCGACGGCAGGCTACAAATCCCATGAGCGCCCAGATAACGGGATTGCCTGTAGCTGGAATACCTCGATCTATATGAGCTACTTGATCAATCTAGTTGTTAACCTAGTCAGATTCATTATGAATTCCTGACCGTGGTAACCAGGAATCCATGTCCTAGACATGATGCAAGACGAGACAGGTAGTTTGTACAAGCACAAATCAGGAAAATCAACCACGGTGTCAAGACAAGGTCATACCTAGCAAGTCAGGACTGGCTGTCGCAACAGCGGTCAAGAGTAAACATGTCATGTCAAGAGTACTAGTCAGGAGTGCGCCACCATGGGCCACTATCAAGAATCAAGAGTATACATGCCAGGTTTACTGTCAAGTCCAGAGTGCTAGTCAGGAGTGCACCTCCACGGGCCACTAATCAAGAATCAAGACAGGTCCAGGTCATCGTGTAATACCAGGAACAAGGTCAAACCTATCAGTCACAAGAAGTCACATGCCCAAATCGTGACATAGATATCAAGTCGGGTACAAGATCAGAATCTCTACCATAATAGCACCTCAAGTACACATGGGAACCTACAGCTCAAATCATCAAGTCGATCCATCCACCTTATCAAACTATCAGGAGTCTCCTAGCTACGATGGAAATCAATATCATGTCAGGGAGGTCAATAACCAAATATCCAAGCTAATCACTATAAGCAATGCTAGGCCCTCTGGCTCACAAGAATCATCCAAATCAATGATCACAAGCCACTAGAAAACGAGCCCCTCTAACTACCAAGATATAGCAATCAAAACAGGTTTCCAACTACCGGAATACACAAGGGTACCAGGTTTTGGGCGTTTGGGAAGTCGAGTAAAAATTATATAATAATACCCTCGATATTCTTCTCGTTCCACGAAATATTCGAAATCACCAAAATCCAAGAATCCACATAGATCCACCAAGTCAATATTCCGAGATCGTACTCTCCATAATACTCAATCCTCAGTCATATTCACAAGTCACAATTCCCAATACATAGGACAACTGTCAGCTCTATCTCGCTAGACTAGGACAACTCCTAGAATGAAAGGTCAGGGTACAAGTCCGGTAATAAATGCCGCCGGAAGTGGCAAGGATTACATGGACCGCTCTGGAGCAAATCCACAACCCTTAAACCAAACAAGGACCAGGGTTACAGACCGTCTCCCGAGTGGAACCGTTCTCCTTCCGCTATCCGACGGACAAGACATGTCAGGAGCTAGGCGACTAATCTAGTATGGAGTCTACCTAGCAGGCAATGGGATCAGGTATACTATAACAAGATGAACAGGCACGAGCCCAGTCCAGCAAACCAAAGGAATGGTTCTGCCCAGTCCTTCGAACCAAATTCCCGATCGAGAATTTTGGAAGAATCCGGCAGAGTCTCCTTTGTATTCTGGACAGGAGCTTCCAGCGAGTTGGGGCTAAAATCTACTCGACACAACCCGCCGCGGAATCACAGAATTGCAGACTGAGAACACTAAGTCTCAGCTACCAGCAGCACTACGATGCGTACTGGGAACAAGTCGACAGCCGAAAACACTAAGTCTCGGCCTCCAGTAGCACTACGATGCGTACTGGAAACCAATCGAACTCGAGACCACTAAGTCTCGGCCTCCAGCAGCACTACAATGCGTACTGGGCGCCAAGCCAACATGCATAACATAAAACAACCGCCTCGTAGGGCGCACTACAACACATGTCCATGAATCTAACCCACGCACAATCAATCACAGCCTCAAGTAAGGTCAGCCAAAGCCGCTACCCGACCGCTGTTTTCCATAAAGAAATTCTCTTTATTTGTTGTATTTCTGGGAAAATTACAACTGTAGGAATCCGATCTAGAAGACGATCGCTTTATCCCTTGGACTATGCGAAGAAGAAAAGCTCTCAAAATTTTGACAGTAGATATCAATGTATCTGTACAATGAATGAGAAAAAGAACTCTATTTATAGAGTCAAAAATAATAACCGAAAAGATAACTGTCTTCACAGCCTGTGCTTAGTTGAAAATCACGCAGGATTTAACATACGCAAGGCTGTGAGCAGTTACTGGACGTGACCTGTAACTGTTGGACACATGGCAATCATGCATGAGTCGTGTGCAAGTTACAGGACATACAGGCGAGAGATCAGTGGCATGGCTGCCACGTACTCCAATTTGATGAAATCCACGCAGACTTGTTGAAGACGAAATCCACGTGAACTCGGTGTAGAAAGCTTCAAAATCCACACAAACTTGGGACAGGAAGCTTCAGGATCCACGCAGACTTCGAGGCAAAGAACTCAAAAATCCACGCAAACTTGAGGAAGAAAAACTTCAGAATCCACGCAAACTTGAGATGAAGATCATAAATACACGCAGACTTGAGATAGAACTGCCAGCTGTCTTGATTCGGCGTGTCTCGACTGACACAAAATCTCTGACAGTGATTGCTTTGTCAGTCGCATTAAATGACAAGAAACTCTTTTGGTACGCCAACTTGACGAAGGCTGAGTCTTGCTGAAGAAGATTTCGAAAATCACGTAATAGACGGCGATGATCTCTCGAGTTCTGTTCATACGTGGCATACGAAGAGACATTCTTCGACAGTTGTGCTGTCAGTCATAATTACTCTCTGACAAATAATGAGCTGTCTCCCCAGCGTGATTTGTTTATATTGTCTGGATCAACTGAGCGTGACTTTTGACTCTGTCTTGATCAACTCAGCGTGACTTTCATTTTTGAGGCCTACAAAACCCCCTTCAAAGTTTTCGAAAAATGATAAAATATTTTCGAAATACTTTGAAATAGAGATGATGAAATGAGTTAAAGTCACGCTGAGATTGTCCAGAGCTTCTAATTCCTGAAGTCGAAGACGATCATTATTTTCTGAGGTAAGTTCATTAGCGATTGCTATCCTTAAAGAAGGAATTTGAATCTCTAATGGAAGAACAGCCTCAGATCCGTACACCAGAGAGAAAGGTGTACACTTAGTAGCATTACGGACTGTAGTGCGATAAGCCCACAAGCATTCACCAAGCTTCTCACTCCAATTTCGTTTGTTGGAAGAAACAAACTTCTTCAAGAGTTTGATGATGGTTTTGTTGAAAGCTTCTGCTAATCCATTAGCGGCAGGATTATATGCGGTAGAAGCCACATTATCAATCCGATGATCGTCGCAGAATCGAGTAAATCTCTGGCTGACGAATTGTGGTCCATTATCATAAATAATGTACCGAGGGACACCAAATCTATAGATGACATGGTGTTTGATAAAGCTGATAACATTGGACGTCTTAACTTCAGATAAAGGAATAGCTTCGGCCCATTTAGAGAAGTAATCGATTATTGCGAGAATGAACCGATGACCTTTAGATGACGGTGGATTGATCGGGCCGACAATGTCTATGCCCCAAGCTTCGAAGGGCCATGATGCTGCCGTCGGATGTAGAAATTCCGAGGGTTGATGAATAAAATCCGCATGAATTTGATAAACTTTACACTTCTTTGCGTATTCGATAGCATCAGATACCATGGTGGGCCAATAATAACCCATACGTCGAATACGGGCTTGAAGTTTTGGTCCTGGCTGATGTGCTCCACAAATTCCATCATGTGCTTCACGAATGATTTGTTGAGCCTCGTCACCGGCAACACATCGAAGGAGTAAACCATCATAAGCTCGATGATATAAGGTCTTTGTTGTATGATTGTAATAGAATCTGAGTGATCATCGTCTGATAGATGCTGCCTCACTCGGATCATCCGGAAGAATATTATATAATACGAGATCTAAGAAAGGAAGTCTCCAATCTTTATCCGTATTCTGATTCTCAGTCGAGTTACTGAAGATGAATTCCATGCTGGAATCGGATGAAGATGATATCGATTTACGACTGAATCCAAATCCTCTTGTTGTGTTGACGTCATGAGATGTTGATTCTTCAATGTCAACTGGAAGTCCTAGAGTCAGGTTATTTTCAAGATGAAATAATTCTCGATTACTAACAACAATCATTTGTTGCCGTCTGATTGGAATAGCCAGCACCGCTGCAAGAATAGCAAGGGCATCGGCTTCTGTGTTACATGCTCGCCTAACATGTTCAATAAAGAATTCTTCAAACGAAGAAGCCATAGATATAGCTGTTTTATGATAAGGAACCAGATCTTGATGGCGAACTTCATAAGTACCCCTGATCTGATTGACAATGAGTTTAGAGTCTCCATACGCCTCCAAATGTTGAATATTCAGATGTTTAGCGAGTTGAAGACCAATAAGTAATGCGTTGTACTCAGCTACATTGTTTGAACACGACTGATCGAAAGAATAAGCTCTTTGGATGGCAAGACCTTCTGGCGATACAAGAACAATTCCAACTCCAGCGACAATATCGCCATTAGGACCAATTCTTGATGCTCCATCAAAAAATAGACGCCAAGTAGGATCTTCTTCAGCAATTTGATTTGAATCTAGACTTCATCTGGGATTTCATCATAGAGTTTTGAATTTTCTGGAATTGAGTGAGCCGCCAGAAAATCAGCTAATGCTTGTCCTTTAACTGATTTCTGAAGAATATAGTGCATGTCATACTGAGCAAGTAGGATTCCCCAGTTAGCCAATCGAGAATTCAAAACACTGGGTTTCTTCATCATGATCCGTATAGGATTGATCCTGAAAATGACATGAATAGTCTGGCCAATGATATAATAACGTGTCTTTTGGACAGCAAACATCAAGGATAGACATTCTTTTTCAACCGGTGAATATCGAGGTTCAGCTCCATTCATAGTGCGGCTGAGATAATAAATGGCTTGTTCATGGCCATTTTGATTCTTTTGAGCGAGTAATGCACCCAATGAATGACTCATTGCTCGAGTATAGAGGAGGAACGGTATTCCTGAGACGGGAGGTACCAATACTGGAGGGCTCATCAGATATTGTTTTATATCATCGAATGCTTTCTGACATTCATCATTCCAGACAAAAGAGACACCTTTCTTCATAAGTTTGTTGAATGGTCTGCAGCGTCCTGATAAATTAGAGATGAATCTCCTGATATAAGCGATTCTTCCTTGAAATCCTCGTAGCTCCTTTAAGGTGCGTGGAGGACGCATCTCTTGGATGGCTTTGATCTTCTCGGGATCCACGTGTATACCTTTAGAGGTAATGACGAAGCCGAGAAATTTACCACTAGAGACGCCTAAGAAGGACTTAGTAGGGTTCATCTTTAATTGATGCTTACGCATTAGATCAAATATAGCCTTCAAATCTTGGATATGATCCTCCTTTTGTCGACTTTTGACAGCAATATCATCAACATAGCATTCGACTATTTTCCGCAAATGTTCACGAAATATAGTGCTCATAGCTCGTTGATAAGTTGCTCCTGCATTCTTGAGACCGAATGGCATAACTGTATAACAGTATGTACCAATCGGCATTCTGAAAGAAGTGTGCTTCTCGTCCTCTGGAAACATTTTGATCTGATTGTACCCAGAATACCCGTCCATGAATGACATTCGTTCAAATCCACAGGTATTATCAACCATGACATCAGTGATTGGTAGAGGGAATTCGTCTTTAGGACATGCCGTATTGAGATCGCGGAAGTCTATACAGACTCTGATTTTGCCAGTCTTCTTGAGAACAAGAACTATATTAGCCACCCAATCAGGATATTGTTTCTCTCTGATAAACCCAGAGGCCATGAGTTTATTGACTTCAGTTTCAATTGCATCCATGATGTCTGGACGAAATCGTCGCTGTTGTTGTTTGATCGGTTTAGCATTCGGCAGGATGTTGAATTTGTGAGTTGCAATCTGTGAATCAAGACCTAGCATATCTTCATAACTCCAAGCAAAGACATCGATGTAATCACGAATGAGTTTGATCATGTCTTTTTTATCAGTTTCTGAAAGACTTTCGCTGATGAATATTGGTTTGGGAGATCCCTCTTCACCAACATCTATTTGAACAAGTTTATCTTCAGTCGGAGGTTCTTTTTGCTCGAAACGAAACTTCTATTGATTATCTAATCTTTGGGCCCACTGTTCTGATTCAGGTAAGATTTTAAACTCTTCTTCGTCTTCATCACTTTCTTCAGAATGGTCAATGGAAACCATATTGGAAGACAGAAGGTTGCAATAGAAGTCACCGATACTCGTATCGGAATCCCAAGAAGTGGTACTAGAAGAATCAGATCTCTTATCTTCGTCAGACTCGAGATCTTCATGGATAATATTGATGAAAGGAGTATGAGCAGTATAACCCAATCCGTATTTCGTCCTTCCATATTTCAAAGGAGGAATCCGGACAGGTATTTTTCTTCCTTTTCTATCATTGAGGCCAGTCCTGAAGTCATAGCCCATATTTTTGATGATGTCTCTAGATTGCTGACTATAACGACGTAGTTGTAATCTTCCAGTATCATCATTTTTATCATCATCTTCAAGATCAGAAGGATTTTGAGGCCCTTTGTAGAAGAATATTGGAATGTCTCCTGGCTTTCTGCTGGAAACTAGAAAGTATAAAGATTGTACAGGTTCTAAAGATACAACTGTATGAACAGTCTGTACAACTCCTATGGTTATTGTGTTCAAGTCATCTAACAGATGTAAATAACTATGAACATAATTACACACATCAACGTACTGCAAAGGTGGAGACTTTTTATTAAATGTAAAAGCAGTAATATTTACATTGGGAGAAGGCTGAGCCTTAGAGATTTTAGCCAAGTCAATGACTAAAGGGGGAGAAGAAGAAGAAGCTTTGTTTCGATTAAGATCGATAACAAATGGCTCAGAAGAAGTGAGCTCCCTTGAAGTTTGAGTAGGAAGAGTAGTCCGCCCTCCAACTGGAATTAGCAGAGTATCTTGTGAAGATACAGGAACTGTAGTACGCCCACTGACAGGAATGATCAGTGTATTTTGAGTAGATGACTGAGGTAACGGAGAGATCCGTCCACTCACTGGGATGATTAAAGAATCTTCTCCAGAGGTTTTAAGAGATTGTTGCTGAGTAGTTCGACCTTTAACAGGGATTATTAAAGTCTCACTTTGTGCATCTTCTTTCTCCATAGCTTGTATGATCCTTGTATACTCTTCTTTGTACATTCGAGAATCGTTGAAATAAGTTTCAACCCCATGGAAGGGATTTATATCAGCAACTTCTTTTTGTACTCTTCCATTGCTATCAATGTATTTAAAACATTGATGAAGAGTAGAGGGCACCACATTATTTTCATGAAGAAAGGGCCTTCCCAACTGGAATTAGCAGAGTATCTTGTGAAGATACAGGAACTGTAGTACGCCCACTGACAGAAATGATCAGTGTATTTTGAGTAGATGACTGAGGTAACGGAGAGATCCGTCCACTCACTGGGATGATTAAAGAATCTTCTCCAGAGGTTTTAAGAGATTGTTGCTGAGTAGTTCGACCTTTAACAGGGATTATTAAAGTCTCACTTTGTGCATCTTCTTTCTCCATAGCTTGTATGATCCTTGTATACTCTTCTTTGTACATTCGGGAATCGTTGAAATAAGCTTCAACCCCATGGAAGGGATTTATATCAACAACTTTTTTTGTACTCTTCCATTGCTATCAATGTATTTAAAACATTGATGAAGAGTAGAGGGCACCACATTATTTTCATGAAGAAAGGGCCTCCCCAGAAGAAGATTATAGGATTCTACGATCTCGATCACATAGAAAGTGACTTTAGATCTGAAATCGCCTATCTGAAGCTTCAGATGAATCTTTTCCAAAGGCTCACTTCAGCTTTGATTGAATCCCAAGATAGTAGTAACCGTCTTGGAGAGCTTGTGAAGAGGGATTTTTAGTTCATCCAACAAACTCTTTGGTATTATGCTTATAGCAGACCCTGGATCAATGAGGATACGATCTATCTTCATCGTATCAATATAACCAGTGTAGTAGAGAGGTCGGTCATGTCGATTATCCTCCAGTAGCATGTCGTCTTGTGTAAAGGTGATATTTGGGATAATCTCCAGTACACTGTTGCAATGTAAGCAAGTGGCAGGTTCCGCATCTGGCTTCTTCAATTGTGCAAGACAAGAGTCAGCTTGTAGAAGTGCTTCACTTAACGTCTCCCGAGTTTCTTTAGAAAGACGTAGAAGTTCAAAAAGGGACATTCTAGCTGGAGTATTAGCAAGTTGAGCCAAAATATCGAAGTTGTAAGGCTTCTGAAGTCCAAGAGGAGAAGACTTCTTGATTAGCTTATCAAACCGAGCCTGTTGTTTGCCTTTCTCCAGAGCCGTAGGCTTGGGAGGAACAGGTTCAGTGGATGATTCTTCTTCAGGAGGAACATTAGGAGCATCTTTAGCATCTGAAGGGATATCAGTAGGATCTTTAAGATTTTTAGAATAATCCTTTAGGTAAGGTTTCCTCGTTCGAGTAGCACTAACAAGTGCTTCTTCTTTGTCTTTTGGCTCTGTGTCAGAGGTAGACCCAAGAGAAGTCATATGACATGACTTGATCTTTCCAGCCTTCTTGGATTTTTGAGAAAAAATCTTTTGAGGAGAAGGCGATTCAAAATCTGCAACTAGATCAGGATGGATCCACATGATTTCCCCTGTTTCCAAAGTGATTGGCACTAATCCTTCAGACTGTGGAGGAGGAAGATTCACTATGTCAAGAGTTGCCTTGGAAATAGGAACAATCCCACTTTCAAGGAGTTGAGGAGGGAAATCTCCAAATTGCATAGAGACGACGTTGGAGGTGACGGTCTTCTCTTTTGGAGTAAGAGAGATAGCTCCAGATTTAATCATTTCTTGGATCTTTCCTTTCAATACATAACATATACGAATTGTGTGACCCAGCATTCTATGATATGGACAGTATTTAGGATGATCTGTCTTACCAGCTTCATCAGGTTTCTTGATCTCCGATAATTGTATTTTATTACCTTTCAGCAGACATTCAAAGATACCAAGGACATCGTCGTCGTCAAAAGAATATTCCTCTTTGGGACGAGGTGTTCTTGATTGTTGAGTTGTAGAGGCAGGAGTTTGAACATTTGATGCATCTTTGCTCTGAAGATTAACTTCAAGAGTTTCTTTTCCTTTGCGAGCATTATTTTATTGTTAGCACCTTGTCTTGTTTCTTTAGGAGTCATCTGCACTCCTAAACCTTTGAAGGTTTCAGCACTGATTTCTGCAGCTTTGGCACTGACTATGAAGGAAGGCCAATCTTGAAATTGAGTGGACCCTGTCCACATACTGATGATTGGCAACAAGTTTGATTTGCACGTGTCAATGGTGACAGCATCAGGAGTTCCAAGAGGCATCTTCAGAGCTTCTCTTCGAAACCGTTCAATGTATTCCTCTGTAGATTCATTATTTTTTTGCTTGATTCTAATAAGAGCAGACATAGTCATGTCATTAAGCCCTTCATAGAACCTTTCAAGAAACATCTGTTTGAAACCAGCAAATGAGGTAATACTCCCATCTGGGAGACTCCTATACCATTCATAAGCCGTTCCCTTGAGACATCCAATAAATACCCTAGTAAGGAGGGTATCACTTGGTTGCAGTTGATCAGTCATCACTTCAAAGTGATTGATAAACTGACTTAGAGAAGTGGTTCCATCATAGAACGAGATAGTAGGAGGCTTGTATTTAGGAGGATATGATACTTGCTTCCATTCTATCGGATAAGGCTGTTTGATGCCTAACCTTTGTAAACCATCCTTTTGTTTGAATGCCTCGAATTGAGTTTTGAGATTCTTCAATTCTTCAGAGACAACTCCCGAAAATTGTGGAGTTGTGGCTTGTAGAGAATAGTTGGGAGGAGGAACAGCATTGTAAGCACTACCTCCAGCTCCAGAGAGACTAGGATTTGGTTGAGCTGGTCCAAGAGTATTGGATTGTACTGCTGGAGGAACTTGTACTGGACTTATATCAGTATCAACTGGTATGGCATCTGATACAGTCTGTCGATTTTGCAACTGAGCTGTCATGAGTTCATACATCGACTTCATTGTGTCAGTCATAGACTTCATTTGCTGTTCCAAAGAAGCAATTCTTTGATCTTGAGGAGTCAAGGAAGAAGAAGGTTCATCAGTATTCCCATCAACCATGTAAGTCGTGACTGTATGAGGGATTATTGATGAACTAGTAGATGTTGTATGCTCTGAATCATTGCTTCGTGTATCAAAGTCAACTATAGGAGAATTACCCCCAGTAGGAAGAGGTGGGAAGTTAGATTCTCCAAGAAATTTAGAATCAATTTTAGGGATCAAATTTCTTTGACTAGAAGCCAGGACTCTTGCTCTGGTGTTTCTATATACTCCATCTGGACTATCAACTCTACCCCCGGTGTCCCGAGAAGTCATGTTGACAGAGGCAAACAAAGGCTCATCTTCATCAGGCATAGGTTCATACTGAATCCTATTGAAGACAGACTGTCATTTATTTTGACATCTGCATTGCATTGTGACTCTTGGCTGGAAGTCACATTCATGATCACCATGGTCTTGAACCGTTGATTGACATCTGCACCGAATTATGACCCTTGGATAGAAGTCACATTCATGATCACCATGGTCTTGAACTGTTGATTGACATCTGCACCGAATTATGACTCTTGGATAGAAGTCACATTCAGCATGTTCCTTTGATATAGAATTACTCCTTCTCTTCTGTTGAAGATATTCCCGTAAATCTGTTTGTGAAGATTGAGGAGTATACTTCCTGTTCTTGGGTCTTGATGGCTCTTGATTATACAAAGAGTGATTAATGTGAGCCACATAATTTCTTGTATACTCTGCATCTGGATCTTTTATCTTCATATCCAATTGGTATGGTTTCTTAACACCAGAGGTGCTGAGTTTTGTTCTTAAATCAGTGGAAGGTAACACATTAATTTTGGAAACATGGAGTTTTCCTTCCATTGATCTGGATATTTGCAGAGAAGGAAGAGTTGAACTACTCCTTTGATTAGGAGTTGGTAACAGACCCTCTTTAATGGACAGATTCTGTGCCCAATTTGAAGAAGTCATAGGAGAAGATATTAAGGAATATTTCTTCTTAGACTCATTCAAGTTTTGAGACATAGAATGTCCAGAAGGAAGAGTAGTCAAAAGACCATCTCCTTTCCTTTGACTAACAAAAGTATCAGTCAAAGCTGTTCCTGAAGTAAAAACTACAGGAGCAGAAGAAACAACTAAAGAGTTATTCCTTTTCGAAGGGACTTTGTGTGGAAGACCACCCCTAGTTCTAGTAGAACTCGGTGAAGAAGAAGAGATAACTAAGGAGCTATTCTTCTCTGATGAAATACACGCTGAAACAGACTTGGTTAAAGAACCAGAGCTGTTAGCGTGACTTTTGATTTTAGAATTACACGCTGGAACAGATTTGGCTAAGGAACCAGTACTGTCAGCGTGACTGTTGAATGTGGGATTGCACACTGGAACAGATTTGGCTAAGGAGCCAGTACTGTCAGCGTGACTTTTAGAGTTGAATTTGCACGCTGGAACAGATTTGGCTAAGGAGCCAGTACTGTCAGCGTGACTTTTAGAGTTGAATTTGCACGCTGGAACAGATTTGGCTAAGGAGCCAGTACTGTCAGCGTGACTTTCAACTTTGGAGATACACACTGGAATAGATTTGGCTAAGGAGCCAGTACTGTTAGCGTGATCTTTGATTGCTGTCATCTTCGAGTGCACAAGAGTGTGCGTGCTTGCAGTAGAGCTCTTGCCAGTGTTAGGAGCAGACACTGTGGCAGAGACTTCACCATTGACTGCCAACTGATTCTTAGGGACATAGACAGAGTGTCCCTTCGACTTGGCAGTGATGTTGGAGGCTGGAGTGGGCTTGCCACCCTTAGCCCGCTGCATTTCTTCATAGGTGAGTTGATCGAATTTGATCGTCATCACCTTCTTTCGTCGAGCCGATTGACGAAGTGTCGCATTGAGTTGTTACCATCTCAGAAGAGGAGATAGTTTTCCCCAGCAGAGTCGCCAATTTGTTTTCCATAAAAAAATTCTCTTTATTTGTTGTGTTTCTGGGAAAATTACAACTATAGGAATCCGATCTAGAAGACGATCGCTTTATCCCTTGGACTATGCGAAGAAGAAAAGCTCTCAAAATTTTGACAGTAGATATCAATGTATCTGTACAATGAATAAGAAAAAGAACTCTATTTATAGAGTCAAAAATAATAACCGAAAAGATAACTGTCTTCACAGCCTGTGCTTAGTTGAAAATCACGCAGGATTAACATACGCAAGGCTGTGAGCAGTTACTGGACGTGATCTGTAACTGTTGGACACATGGCAATCATGCATGAGTCATGTGCAAGTTACAGGACACGCAGGCGAGAGATCAGTGGCATGGCTGCCACGTACTCCAATTTGATGAAATCTACGCAGGCTTGTTGAAGACGAAATCCACGTGAACTCGGTGTAGAAAGCTTCAAAATCCACGCAAACTTGGGGCAGGAAGCTTCAGGATCCACGCAGACTTCGAGGCAAAGAACTCAAAAATCCACGCAAACTTGAGGAAGAAAAACTTCAGAATCCACGCAAACTTGAGATGAAGATCACAAATACACGCAGACTTGAGATAGAACTGCCAGCTGTCTTGATTCGGCGTGTCTCGACTGACACAAAATCTCTGACAGTGATTGCTTTGTCAGTCGCATTAAATGACAAGAAACCCTTTTGGTACGCCAACTTGACGAAGGCTGAGTCTTGCTGAAGAAGATTTCGAAAATTACGCAATAGACGGCGATGATCTCTCGAGTTCTGTGCATACGTGGCATACGAAGAGACATTCTTCGACTGTTGTGCTGTCAGTCATAATTACTCTCTGACAAATGATGAGCTGTCTCTCCAGCGTGATTTGTTTATATTGTCTGGATCAACTGAGCGTGACTTTTGACTCTGTCTTGATCAACTCAGCGTGACTTTCATTTTTGAGGCCTACAACCGCGAGTCGGACACGGGACATATGGGGACAATCCATACATGTGAGTCGTGCTCGTGTCCTCGGAGGTGTGGATGACCCATCCGAGTTGTCCGATACAGTCTATCCCGGTATCGGGCCAAACTATCCTAAGTTACCATGGCAGTTCTACTGCTAAGCTACACTAATCATGATTATACATTTACAATAAATTAAATGCAATAAAATAGAGGAGAGATGGCAAGAGCCGTCAATGAGCAAGGGATACTTGCCTAGAGGGCTCGGCTAGGTAAGCAAGTCTTCGGCAGTCGCGATCCAAGGTGGCACGCCAATCGAGGTCCTCAGAACACACAATAAACAATCATTAGTACCAACAATAAAATAGAAGAAATCACAGGGGATGGCAGGAGGCTATACCGTGTGGGTCCCGCAAGCAGTACCGGGATCTGGCACGAAAACCGAGGTACGCAGATCGATACGGGCACGCAAACCGAGACGCGCACGAGAATCGAGGTGGCATGAATATCGAGACGAGCGGAAAACACGTGCACGTAAATCGAGACATGCACGTAGATCGAGAAATCACGAATATCGAAACGGCGCACGAATTACGCGACACGCAAATCGAGGCGAGCACGTAAATCGAGACGACCGAAAGTCCAAGGAGCACGTAAATCGATACGGCATACAAATCGATGTGTGCACGCAAATCGATACGGTACGGAGTCCAATACGGCACACAAGTCGAGGCGGCACGCAAATCGATATGTGCACGCAAATCGGTGTGGCACAAAAATCAAAAAAGGCACAAAGGCCGAGGCACAAAAAATGAGGCGGTACGCTAACCGATGTGGCACGGTGCCCGAGGCAGCGCAGGGCTCGAGGCGTCCCGCTGCCCAAGGCAGCATGTAGACCGAGGAGGCGTGCAAATCGAGGCGTACACAAACCAAGGTGCACAAAACGAGGCACACGCGGACCGAACAGCGCACTGCTCCCGCAGCGCGTGTACCGAGGCACGTGGCCCGAGGAGCACACGGCTCGAGAATGGCACACGGCCCGGGGGCTTGCTGCTCGAGCAGCACGGGGCCCAAGGGCATCCCGCTGCTCGAGGCTCGCACTGTCCCCGAGCACGACGACCGGAGGAAAGGGATGAGGGTGGCGGAGGAGTCGGGGGGTCCTGGCGGGGCTCGGCTAGGTGGTCGGCCGCCGGCGAAGAGGAGGTCAGAGAGAGAGGAGAGCTATGGTGGTGGCAGTCGCCAGAAGTGGTGGAGTCGGGATGGAGGTCGATGGCGGTGGCTGCCAAGGCGGTGGAAGTGGTGGAGGAGACGACGACGAGGTGGAGGCGGCGGCGCCCGGAGATGGAGGGAGGCAGTGGTGGTGGCTGGAGGCGGGGCCAGCTGTGGTGGCTGAAGGAGGAGACGACGACGAGGTGGTGGTCGCCGGGAGTGGTGGTGGCCACGACGGAGCTGGCCGGGCGAGACGCGGGGGATAGATGGAGAGGGAGCTCGAGGGAGAGAGGGGCTGGTGGAGGAGATGGCGACGAGGGTGGTGGTCGCGGCGGAGGAGGTTGGAAAGGGAGGGAGGCCGGAAGAGAGGGGATCGGGAGGAGAGAGGGAGAGCAGAGAGAGGGGTTCAGAGAGAGGGATTTTGGGGGAGGGGAGGCTTCTCCAGGAAGGAGAGAGTGAGAGAGGAAAGAGAGAGGGTGGGGGGTAGGTAAGGATTTTGGGAGGGGTAGATTAGGAACAACAAATAAATGGTAACCATAATAATAATAGAGAAAATTCACCTCCAATTAAAATAATAAAAATTTTAAAAACATCCCAAAATTAAATCCTCCAAATACAGAAATACAGTCAAATACATGCTTTAAAATAGGAATATTACATTATATCATGCCCCGCTCCTGTAGGAACGATCTTCCTCGCTAAGGCGTGATGTCGTATGAGCCTAGATTGCGTTCGTGCAAGGCGGGTTCCATAACGGTCGATTACAGCGACTGCGACGGGGTCGTCGCACAGAAGTTCCAAGCAGAGACATTGGACATGCAGCAGAAATTTAGAACAAACACAAGTTATTCAAAAGAAGCACTTTATTGATATTAAAACAAAGGTTACAATGGAGCGCAAGGCCAAGATTACAATCACTCAAGCTTACTCTTCTCATATTATAAGTCACTCAGTTCTCTCTCATCTCTCAATACATGTCTTAAGCTAGCAGATGCTTCAGAAGGCGACGTCCATACATTATGTCCCGTATAAGTCTTAACTCCATGCGGCCGCACGCTTCAAATCGCCAAGGAACTCCATGCCTCGACGCATTCCAGCGAGCTCCGTGCCACGAGCTTTTACTTGTGCCTGTACATAAAAACTATGTGGGTGTCAGTACTCAACTGTACAGGTGGAATGAGCTCCTCGCCCACCCATACAAAGCCAACACGTTTGATTTACTTCGTGCAATATAGTCCCTTCTTATCAATTGTCTTTCTAGGCTTATCTTAGGATCAGTTTTATGACCGACGCCTTGGCCTATTTTTGTGTCTCTAGACCATCCTGTGCTATTCACCTATCAAGTCGTGCTTGCCTTTCGGCATAAAATCAGAGACACGAACTACGCGATAGTACCCAATTTTTTTGTGACCGTGCTACAAATCTATCGTACCGTGCCTCACAATTCGGTATAACTTAACCATTTTCCGCCTCGCGACCCTTGCAACTTTGATCACAACTGACACAATCAAGACTTCTGGGCTTAGTGTCACTCAACCAACTTTACCTTTACGGCAGTTTCCTGACTTAGACTCAAAAAGACCTAAATCTTACTTATGCAACTTACATGCCGACACTTAGACTCGACATCTCGTGCCAAAGCACGTCGCCTACATTTTTGCCAATCTTAGGCCCAAACATTCTTCCAAAATGTACACACATTCAATACGACACATTCCAAAGGCATACACGCAGATTGTCGCTATTTTGCCGACATCTATATGAACTTTAGCCACTAGCATCACAAGCTATACCTGGACTTATAGCTTTGTTATTTGAGATACCTTTCAGCGCAAGTAGCGATCTCCGCTGAAAGTCCCCGACTAACCTGAGCGGGAGCGTACTCCCAGCGCGGCTATACACCTGTTTTCTCCTAGGCCGAGTCGGTCCTATGGCCCAGGGTTGCCGCTCGAGAAAATCTTTGCCCTTATCGACAAGTTGTCCAATGACCATGCAAGACTCGACACAAACTGACGTCTCACACAGTCATTCCTCTTCCAATGTTACCATCTCTTTCAAAACCAAGTTCAAGACTTCTATCCTTGAGACCCTCGACGACCCACGGTCGCGAGCATTCTTTCCTTGTTACCCTATCATTTTGTTCAACTCATGAACGCCTATTTGATAGTCCTTTCTCAAAACTCACTTTGAATCAATTGTAGTCCTTGCCTTAAACACTAAGTCCGTGCATCGTGGCTTAAGCCAATCGTGCTCTACGCGACACTCCTGTCTAAGTCGATGGGCCTTGAGATCGTGGGACTACTTAACTTTGACAAACGGCGAAAGAGCGGGAAGGTACTTGTAATGTCTTAGGTCGACCGACATAACTTTGCCTAACTTAACTTCGCAACAACTTAACGAGCAAAGGCTACGTCAAGCTTTGCCTTAATGGATCGTGCCGTGCACGCATTTGACTTGAACGACCAAGCCACTCGGGTGCCTAAACTTAGGTCACAAGCCTCTCAACGCAGCTTCTCATGGGCAAGCCAAGGCTATGCCAAGCCTTGGACGATGGGACCGTGCATGCTTTATGAAGCATTCATACGGGCGATGCCTATGACTTAGACTAAGATCATAACTTTGCCTACTGTCACGACCCGCACCTACTGTGCATGCTCTAACCAACAACTCTCGCAATTATATAATGTACTTGTCAAAATCTTAACTCCGAACGGAGGACAAGTATAGATATAATGTAATCTCAATCACAGTCTAAGCACGATATGATAACACAGAAGATAAAACTAAGACTAAATACAACAATAAAACTAACTACTAAAATAACATAATCTCCAACAATCTCAAAACATCGTATCTCAACTTAAATACAACTCAAGTTCTAAAACATGAAAGCTAAAACAAGACAATTAGCTAAACTCGTGATCACCTGAGTGTCGCGGCCATAGGTAGATAAGCCGTCTCATAGTCCATAATACGTAGGGCATGTGTCCTCAGGGCAATCATCTGTAAAATTTTCAACAGGTCCAGTCAGGACAGGAACGAGTACAATTCATCAAAAAATCCTAAGTAAATGACAGAGAACTATAAGCAGTTATAGACAGTTTTATTGATGAACATGGTAGTTTGTATACAGGTGATGGTATAGAGAAACAGTTAAGATACAAGGAAAGTAAGGTAAGTAAAACAAGAGAAGAATCATAGCAATAAAGACTGTAAATAGAAACTAGCTGAACTAGAGCAACATGATATAAGTCCAGAATGTAAATGTAACAAGTGTAAAACCCAAGTAAATCCAGACAACATGAATTTGATATCAGGTGATTCCAGAACAAGATGAGTCCGGTATAAGGTGAGTCCAGTCGGTGATCAAAGGTTCCAGGGTGAGTCCAGTCTATACTCTAACAGTGTGTTTTAAAATATCGGGATCGACATGTGAACGGCTGTAGGTAATACGGTACACGCACACTCGACCAAGTGTGGGATGGCTATTGTTCCAGTGTATTCCAAGGGAGTGGTTCCAGTATTTGGGTATGTTCACATGCCTATTCCAATATTTCCCGCCCAGCAAGTACAAGTGAATCCATAACCGATACGAAAAT